>ONZH01008821.1:0-48573 GCA_900303285.1 Rhinella marina
TTTGCACTCTGGTTTAGCGATAAACTGGGGCAAATCAACACTTTTGCCACGGTTGGGGGGTTGTGGTTGGGGAGTTTTGACACTGTATAGATCAAGAGATAAATGCTTACAATTTTGAGTATTTTTGTATTTGATAGGAATTTGGAAATGATCTTGTAATTATGTGTAGTTTGAGAAAAGAGACTTATTTTTGTCTTATTTTCTTTCTTGTATTTTCAAACATCTAATACGCTGTAGTCAATAATCATCATCCTTGAAGGCCTTAGTTACATTTCAATTCTCTGTTTAATTGTATTATTGGACAAAGGAGATGTATTACAATTCCATGTGCTAGTCTCAGTATGCCTGAGAAATAATCACCTTACATGTGTACTATAATAACAATAGTTTTTGTAAAGACTTGAAAGAACAAATTCAATTTGTAAGGATAAAGTTATTTCCAAGAAGGATAACAAAAGGAATAGAGTTCATAGAGTAGTAAACATTTATAAACAGCTATAAAAAGCAGATTTGGGTTACAAAGCTACACTTTTCTCACTTGTATGCACATGTGAATGAAAGAAATTGTGTGGATTTAGACATAAATGGTAGTTACTTTACAGACTAGGATATACAGCAGATACTTGTACAGATGTAGGTGAGCTCAAATTGACTCTGATAACCCTGATAACACGTCATAGTGTTATCTCATGCTATCTTTTGACAAAACCATTGAAATACATTACAAGAGTTATTTAACCTTTTTGTACCAATTTTTATTTGTTTGCGTTAAAGGGACACTATCGTGAAAAAATAAAAAAACATATGTTATAAAACATTAAAAATAATTTTTATATGTATAATGAAGTTTATTATGTGTGTATTGTGTTTTGTGTATTTTACATTTTTGTAACTTTATGGGGGCTGCCATTTTCATAGTCACGTGTCTATGTGTCACTGACCGACACATAGACAAATGACTTACGGTCGTATACTCCATTCCCAGTGCGGACGGAGCCGACCCTATTGAAAAATCATGGGAGCGCTGTGTATGTGTAAAGTGCAGGCGCTTTACACATACATAGCCTACCCCCTCCGGCTCCATGTTATTGAAGACTTCAGTAACATGACATCGGAGGGGACACCCATTATATGTCCCGTTCTCTGGCAGCTGTCTCTACGTCCATAGGACGCAGAGACAGTTGCCTGCTGCAAGAAGAAGCAGATAGCCAGAATCGGCTACCTGCTTCTTTCATCCTCCGAGTACCTCCCCTCCCCCCTCCCCTCTCCGTACCTCTCTCCGTACCTTCTGCCTCATGTGTGGGCGGGGGCGGGGCCGGCCATCAGTCATCATTGGCTCCGCCCCCTCCAGACAAGAGAAGATCTGCTGGTGATTCTGCAGCTAGAAAAAAAGGTAAGTATAAGGTTTTATTTTTTTTTACTTTCTGTGAGGGGACTGCACTGTGTTTATTATCCTTGTACTGTGACATCACTGTGTTTATTATCCCTGTACGGTGACATCACTGTGTTTATTATTAGTGTTGAGCGAGCTGCTGGACGGGAGGAATCACTACAAAGAAGCCTGAGGAGGTAAGTGGTCTGTGTTTGTTTTTTTGTTTGTTTGTTTTATATTTTTCAGGATCGTGAATGCTGAGGACTACGTCGAATTCCGTGGATTACGTCGGACCAGCTTTTTTATTTTTTAAATAAAATAGTCAAACAGGGGTCTGGGGGAGTATTTATTTCAATAAACTATTTTATAAGTGTGTGTTTTTTTTTTACAACATTGCAGTTTTAGTAATCATAGCTATCTACAGACGGCCCTGATTACTAATACTGGGCTTAGTGCTGGCCGGTATGGCTAGCACTAACCCCAACATCTATTACCCTGGCACCCACCGCCACCAGGGGTGTCGAGAAGAGCCGGGTACCCGCAGGACCGGACCTTCTAAATTGAGGTTCTGGGGCAGCTGAAGGCTGGTACCATTAGGCTGGGAAGGGCCAATAACCATGTCCCTTCCCACCCTGGTAGCGCCAGGCTGCCGCTGCTGGTTGTATCTGGCTGGAGAAGGAAAAAGGGGGGGGGACCCCACGCCATTTTAAAAAAAATAATAATAATTTTAAAACATGGCGTGGGGTCCCCCCTTTTTTCCTTCTCCAGCCAGAAACAACCAGCAGCAGCAGCCTGGCACTACCAGGGTGGGAAGGGACACGGTTATTGGCCCTTCCCAGCCTAACAGTAACAGCCTGCAGCTGCCCCATAACCGGACCCTCAATTTAGAAAGTCCGGTCCTGTGGGTACCTGGCTATTCCTGACACCCCTGGTGGCGGTGGGTGTCGGGGTAATAGATGTTGGGGTTTTATAACACTGCAGTATTAGTAATCAGGGCCGTTTGTAGATAGCCATGATTACTAAAACTGCAGTGTTATAAAAAAAAAACCCACACACCCACTTATAAAATAGTTTATTGAAATAAATACTCCCCCAGACCCCTGTTTGGCCATTTTATTTAATAAATAAAAAAGCTGGTCCGACGTAATCCACGGAATTCGACGTAGTCCTCAGCATTCACGATCCTGAAAAATAGATAACAAACAAACAAAAAAACAAACAAACAAACACAGACCACTTACCTCCTCAGGCTTCTACTTTGTAGTAATTCCTCCCATCCAGCAGCTCGCTCAACACTAATAATAAACACAGTGATGTCACCGTACAGGGATAATAAATACAGTGATGTCACAGTACAGGGATAATAAACAGTGATGTCACAGTACAGGGATAATAAATAGAGATGAGCGAGCATGCTCGTCCGAGCTTGGTGCTCGTTCGAGTACTAGGGTACTCGTAAGTGCCCGCTGCTCGGACGAGTATCTCGCCATGCTCGAGGAAATGGCATCTCCCGCATTTTGAATTTTTGGCGCCTATAACTCAGTCAATTACTAGCCAGGAGACTCTGCGGTACCCCCCAGCATCACGTGGGGCCTTACATGTCGATAGCAGGGGTTGGCTGGCCAGATCAGGTGACCCTGGAATATACTAGTGACGTCCGGCGGTGCTCGGCTCAGAGGCTGTCTGGAAGTCGTTAGGGACAGATCTGCTGTATTTCAGGGATAGTGTTAGGGCCTGGATTTAGTTCTCTGTTAGGCAGGAGTGATCTCAAAAGAACCCAACAGCCCTTCTAAGGGATACAATACACTTTTTTTTGTCTCCTGGCTAGGCTGGCTTGCACTAGTAGTGCAGCTATCGCCATATATAACAAACTTAGTTTTTTTTGTTGTTTTATCTCAGTGATACTCACAGACTGTTGTGCGTCGTGCCCACAAGATGGAATTCGACATTAAACATGTTATCCAGAGTTTACCAGCAGCGCAGAGCGATTGTAGACTGCCAGATGTCAACTTCCACCAGAACTGGTAGTAAGGTCAGGCAGATTCCTCAAGTCTACAATGAGGAGTGGACATGGATGTCTGATATCTGCCAGGTGTTGACCAACTTTGAGGAGTCAACACAGATGGTCAGCGGGTATTGGAGGAGGGGGATGAGGATGAGGAGGAAGAAGAGGAGAATGTCGGCGAGACAGTAGAGGGTACCAGTGCTCAGTCCTTCTTAACTCTTGAGCGTGTATGGGCTGAAGAGGAGGACTTGGAGGAGGAGGAAATGGAGAGTCAGGCCAGTGAGGAGAGGGAATTCTTGCGTGTTGGGACTCTGGCGCACATGGCAGACTTCATGTTAGGCTGCCTATCCCGTGACCCTCGCGTTAGAAGAATTTTTTCAAACACCGATTACTGGGTGTTCACTCTCCTGGACCCACGGTACAAGCAGAACCTTTCCACTCTCATCCCTGTAGAGGAAAGGAGTATGAGAGTGAATCAATATCAACAGGCCCTGGTGCACAAGCTGAAACAATTCTTCCCATCTGACGTCGCTAGTGGCAGAGGGCGTGGTTCTGTGGGCCAAGTAGCGGGGGAGAGGAGGCGAGCAGGCAGCTTGTCCAGCACTGGCATGGGAACGCTCTCCAAGGCCTTTGCCAGTTTTATGTCACCCCTGCAAGACACTGTCACCTGTCCCCAGTCTAGGCAGAGTAGGGGTGAGCTTTACAGAAAGATGGTGAGGGAGTACCTTGCTGACCACACCAACGTCCAGACCGATCACTCTGCTCCATACAACTACTGGGTTTCAAAGCTGGACACGTGGCCTGAACTGGCGCTGTATGCCTTGGAGGTGCTGGCCTGCCCTGCCGCTAGTGTGTTGTCAGAGAGGGTATTCAGTGCAGCTGGTGGCGTCATCACCGATAAGCGTACACGCCTGTCAACTGACAGCGCTGACAGGCTGACGCTTATTAAAATGAACAAAGCCTGGATTTCACCGGAATTCACCGGAATTTCCCCCTCCAGGGGAAAGCAGCTAAAGATTAACATTACTTATGTATCCGATTCCTCTTCTCTACTCCTCCTACTCCTCCTCCTCCTTGTCGTCTTTGCCTAACGCTGACCCAAAACGCAATTTTTTAGAGGGCCAACTGGCACTCTTTTACCACAACTTTTCCGGAGGGCCCCCTACAGGCCCTCTCTCCAAGCAATTTTTCCGGAGGGTCACCTACAGTGCCTTTCTCTAAACAATTTTTCTGGAGGGCCACCTACAGGCCTTCTCTAAACAATTTTTCCGGAGGGCCACCTACAGGCCCTCTCTCTAAACAATTTTTCCAGAGGGCCCCCTACAGGCCCTCTCTCCAAACAATTTTTCCGGAGGGTCACCTACAGGCCCTTTCTCTAAACAATTTTTCCGGAGGGCCACCTATAGGCCCTCTCTCTAAACAATTTTTCCGGAGGGCCACCTATAGGCCCTCTCTCTAAACAATTTTTCCGGAGGGCCCCCTACAGGCCCTCTCTCCAAACAATTTTTCCAGAGGGCCACCTACAGGCCCTCTCTCCAAACAATTTTTCTGGAGGTCCACCTACAGGCCCTCTCTCTAAACAATTTTTCCGGAGGGCCACCTACAGGCCCTCTCTCCAAACAATTTTTCCGCAGTGTCAACTACAGATACTGTAAAACAATGTTTTAGGAGCGTCAAACAGACAGTCCAAAACAATTTTTCAGGAGGTGCACCTAGTTGGGTGCTTCCCTAACATGTGATGGGCATGTGCTCGCCTTTCTTGGTCTGGATGAGCACAATTGCCATGAGGGTAACCACCAGGCTGTTGCAGGAGAATTTGGGGTAATGGTGGGATTAGGCAGCCTCAGAGGCATCCATGCATACTGCCCCTGCTGTTTCCTGTCCATTTCCATGGTGTTTCCATAATTTTCTGATGTTTCCAGGTTTTCACCCAGCCTTCCCTAGGCAGAGCCTTGGTCCCCTGCAAAAAATGCTCGAGTCTCCCATTGACTTCAATGGGGTTCGTTAATCGAAACGAGCACCCGAGCATCGGGAAAAGTTTGTCTTGAATAACGAGCACCCGAGCTCATCTCTAATAATAAACATTGATGTCACAGTACAGGGATAATAAATACAGTGATGTCAGATCAAACTCATTCATGCACTACCACCCTAACTCTGCTACCTGTCAGTGGAGAAAATCCCTGTGGTGGAGGAATAATCAGCATCACAATTCGAAATAACTTGTCTGACTGTGCCTCCTATGCTATCACAGTGCAGACCACAACAAGAAGGCTGCTGGACACTGTATTGTGGAAGACAATCTCTTGTTATCAGATAAGCAAGTAAGAGCAGAGTGATGTCACAGGAGGTGTGAATAGCCAGATAACAGTTTACAGCACTGGGCTACAGATGGCTTCCCTACACTCAACTTTTCAGTTGTTCTTCCCCTGCTGGTCAACATAGGAAGTTCTACACAATTATTATGAATTTTTTAAAATATTTCCTTTAAAGGTAAAAAAAAAAATATAAGCACAAAAAATTCTAAAACTTACATTGCATGTTTTAACATTTTAGATATATTTCTAATTTTTGACGACCGTTCTCCTTTAACTATCAAGTTTAGCGTGGCTTGTCACTATGTTATCTGAGGTTTTACTTAGGACTACAGGTAACATCTACTACATTATCTTTACTCAGAGAGTTATCACCGTGTTATCTGTGGTGTTACCTAGGATTACAGGAGACATCTACTACATTACTTGTACTCAGAGAGTTATCACTGTGTTATCAGTGGTGTTAAATAGGACTGCATATAACATCTATTAGATTATCTGTACTCAGAGAGTGATCACTGTGATATATGTGGTGTTACATAGGATTACAGGTGACATCTACTACATTATCTGTACTAAGAGAATTATCACTGCTGTTTCTTTTGGTGTTATATAGGACAGCAAGTGACATCTAGTACATGTACAAAGAAAGCTATTTCTGTGCTATCTGTGGTGTTACATAGGACTGCATATAACATTTACTACATTTTCTGCACTCAGAGAGTTATCACTGTACTATTTCTGGTGTTACACAGGACTGTAGACAAGGCTTTTATGGCAGAAGTCAAATATCCACAGATAGATGCAGGTCCCATCACAGGTCCTATTCTGTTACATAGATGTAAATGGAGAGAGCCATACATGTGTAGCCACATTTCCATACACTGCAGTAGGCAAATGAAGATCTCAAGATAGAGCCCATGGCCCTGATTTATCATACCATCACTCCAGAATTCTGGCATCAAAAAGTCGCAAAATAGGGCTTTAGCGACTTTTTTGCGCAACATTTTGTGACTTTTTGCATATGTACACCACTCACTCCAGTTTTTTTTTTTTTTAATATGGGTGGAAAAGTGGGTGTGGTTAGCTATGTTAATGAGTTTCACTCCAGATTTATCATTGCGACTTTTTTAAAAAGTCGCAAAATAGTCGCAATCTCACTCCAGGAGGAGGGTGGAGTAGGAAAAGTGGAGTAGCTTCTCTAGACAGAAGTGTTAGGTTTAAGTACAAGCCACATTTATCAAACAACCTGTGACATTTGATAAATGTGGCACAAAGTACTCCAACACAGACTGAAGCAAAACTGACTCCAAATATTCTCCTGATGATAAATTCCCTCTATGTCTATCAGACTTTTAGGGCATATTCACAGAGATGGGAATACACCCGTAAATGATCATCACATGGTGCTGCAGGTTTACCCCGTGGTTGCTACATAGGAATATGTCTTTATTAACAGATTGCCCACCTTGCTTCTGCATTGTTCTAGTGACCTCTTTGTGCCCCTACACAGTCATAGTGAACCTTTAGTCCCCTCCTCTAAATAATTGAGCCCTCTTACAGCTCTATATATTGATAGTGACCCCTTAGTGCTCCCACAAAGTTAAAGTGCCCCTCACACACTTAGAGTACAAAGTTAGTGTCCCTGAAAAATAACAAAAATGAACACTCACCTAACCCTGTGCCATGATGATCTGTGTAGCTCAGGTTACAGGTCTTCTGTCCTGTGCAATGCTCTTTCAGCTTTACAACACAGGCAATCCCGATTATTCAGCTGGCTGACTTGGGGTACCATACCAGCCACACCAGCCTGCGTCAGCTTCACAGGGACAGAAAAGTAAGCTGAGATGGTATTTATTCAGCTGACCTGGGGTACTTCAAAGCCAGAGTATGAGATGGACTATTCTGACTATTCTTTTTTTTAGCATGTAGCATAAATATCACAAAGATCACTTCATTACTTGGCCTAACTACTGTACCATTTTGTTCAAGTGATGGAAATCAGTTCTTGATGCTTGCTATGTCACTACAAATGAAGTGATCTGCTTATCACATAGACTAAAGAATCAAGTTACATCTCTTGAATGATAACCATGTCATTCAGAGGGAATGGTGCATAATGACTTACTTTGTTTCAAAAAGCTTCACAGATCATCAAGAAAAGAACGTCTGCACCTTTTATTATGGGCAAATTCCGTATTTCAAGGATATTAGTTGTAGACTGAAACTGCAGAAGGAACCAGACATTTACAGTATACTTCCATATTGATAAAAATATTGTTCTGTAAATCTAAAAAAAATCCTGGAAATAAACATTCAGGTAATTAGAGCTCAGCTGTAGAGCCTGGAAATGCCATATGTATAGGTGTATCCTTCCTTAACTTTCTCCTTAGCTCGACATATACTGAATGAGTGGCAAGATGTGACCAGCTTTAAAAGAAAAGAACAGTCTGTTGGGAATTGTTTACATGATATTGGGGTCATTTATCAAACTGCTGTAAAGTACAACTGGTTTAGTTGCCCACAACAACCAATTAGATCCCACCTTTCATTTTTGACAGCTCCTTTGGAAAATGAAAGGTGGAATCTGATTGGTTGCTATTGGTTTGATAAATGACCCCATATATTTCTATATGTGCCCACCCAGTGGTTGAAATGTGAACTTATGTCTGTTTAGGGTTTTGCTAGCATATCATCATATATTGAATTTGTATCCTAAGAAATTTGTAGTCCTTAAAGAAATTACTTTGAGTAAAAAGATATGAAAAAACATTTTTTTCCCATCATTACACTTCTATATAATTATCCTGACTGGACCTGGTATAATCAATGCAAGCTTCATAGTGAATCAGAATCATTTTTGAGAATTAATGGAGAACATTTAAAGAGTTAGTCAACTCTAATCTCACATCGTGTACAATACACTTTTTATAGCCTTTCTTAAGTACAGAGAGATAATAAAAAATAGTACAAAGCATATAACTCTATGAAATAGTGCCAGCTGTGGAGTAATGAATTTTATTTCCTTAAAATATTACGGATTGAATAAATTGCTACTCTTAGGTTGTGTTCACTAGTTCTCTGTCCAGAAACACTTACTGGATGATGATGACCCAATTAGTTCCATCCAATCCTCCATCAATATTAATGAGCCACTGATTCCAGAATTAAAAGACTTGAATTACTTTCTTGGCATTACTTTTAGGTTTCTGTTATAAAATAGTGGCCACATGGACTATACCTTTGTGGTACATTTTTGGCACAATATGGTGCGTCTGATTTTAGACATATCTACACAGAAAGTAATGCAAAAAGGTTAATCTGGTGAATTTTTAGACTACCAAAGTTTACTCTAATAGAATTAGTAAATCTGCCCCAATCTTATAAGCAAATGGTCACACAAATCAGTGTCAACAAAGAACATTGGGGCAGATTTGCTAATCCTAGAAATAGCATTTAGTCTGTCTAAAACCAGTGGCTGGCCACACGGTACTCTTTCTCTTTATGTCACCTGTTTACTTTGAGGCGGACTATAGTACAAAAGTGCTGCATCTTAGGCCACTTCCCCTTCAACCTAAGCCCCACCCTTCCATTAAACCACACCCACTCATTGAGATGGGTGCAGTGGATTTTTCTAAAGCCATTTACATTTAAATTGCAACACATTTTGGCACAATTTATGACACTGTTTAGGTGCATTCACAAAAAAATAAATGTGGGAATTGTTTTCACCGCATGCCATTTCAACTAAATTTATTAAAAATGCATTTTTTTTATAGCTAATGCATTAAATGACTTATCACGTACAAAACACTGTATGGTTATCAATGTCAAAAATAGCCACGTCCAATAAAATGACTAGTAATGTGAAAACTCCACTAGTCCATTTGTGCCTCAAATTTTATTCAATCCACTGTAGGGTCTCATATTTTTGGAATTTACATTCATTATATTGATGAGCACCAATTTAAAATACAGACTTCCTATATGTTATTCATTTACCTTCTCCAGCATCAGATATAAAAAGAATCTCACTTAAAGGTAATGAAGTAGCATCTGTGATATTGCCCAAATATCAGTTAGCACATCATGTAGCCCATATAGTCTCCAAGTCTTAGTTCCACCACATTTTATCATATTTCTCCAATAATGTGTAGGTAGCATAGTTGTTGCCTCTATGCTGATTAAATGATCGGTTGAGTTTCCATGATGCAGCCTTGATGTGGCTGCTAGGTACTACCAAACCCTGTGGGTTAATGAAGCGATTACTTTCAAATTAGTAGGCCGGATTTTGGCAGCTTTATGGAAATGTAGCCTCACAGGTCAACACTTACTATTTTTAATTGCTTGTCTTTATTACTGTAATCAAAGTATTTGACAACAGTTGCTCAAAGGTTAATATTTCTCTGTTGGAAAATCCAAGTTCTATTTGCATTTACAGTTTATGGTTTAAGATCAACATTCTAGTTTCTGAATGTTTGTGTGAGTGTAGTTATTGTTGGCAACCTAAAATGTTTTAAATGTAAGAAGATTTCCTCAGGATACGCTGATCATTGGGTATCCTACTGCTGAGACCTCTAGCAATGAGCTGTGATCCTTAAGAAACCAGCAGCAGGTGTACATTTTACCTAAAAAACAACCACAGGGGAAATTAAACACCAGATGTTGCCGATCTAAATGAATGGCTTTACCCCCAAAGGAAGAGATGCTCTGTGTAACCATTCTCTGGAAACATTGCTATTTTTTGTGCAACTTTAATAGGTAAAAGTGTTGCCAATTGAAAGCAAACCTACTCGATTTTACTTCTGTATTTTAAGACGCATGTAAAAAATATAATGAGTTAGTATCTATTAGGCTAAATCTGGATTCTGTCTTAATTTGTGCTAATAAACCTGGAATCCATGCTTGACGCCACATGTATTATGTGTTTTATACACTTGTGCCCCACTCAAGAAGGGAATGTGGCTTAGCTGGAAAATGGGAATGGCTTAACATGCTGCAGGAATCGTGCAAAAAATTTCTGTTAGGGTGCATTCACACGACCGTATAAATGGGTTCGCATCCATTCTGCAATTTTCCGGAACAGGTGTGGACCCTTTCATTTTTCCACATTCGTTGTTCCGTTCAGCAGCCCCACAAAAATATAGAGCATATCCTATTCTTGTCCGCAGACAAGAATAGGCATTCTCTATATAACGGCGTCCAAGTGTGGTATCCGCAATTTGTGGACCACAAAACAGTTACGGTCATGTGACCCTTAAAGTAAGTTGACCAATACGTTGTCTAAAGCTAAACTAAAGTGTCCAAAGATGCACAAAAGTTATCATCCATTTTACATACAAAAGCAGTAAATATGTACATTTTACCTTATTTTCCGATACACCTTTTGGGGCATTTTTTTAATTATTGCATTCACATTATCCTGGGTTAAATATATTAAATATTTTTACCAGTTTCTCCACTAAAGCCTTAATGTTTTTATTTGGCCTCTTACTGAAATCCATCACAAAGCTGGTCTGAAAACTCCACCTTAGGGCTCATGCATATGAACGTGTGCTGTCAGTGCCCGTGCTGTGGACAGCAATTTGCGGTCCACAATGCACGAGCACTGGCAGTGGGGCCGCTGCATCAGATCGCGGACCCATTCACTTGAATGGGGTCCGCGATCCGCATCCAACGGTCCGCACCGCAAAAGAGTAGCACATGCACTACTTTTTTGTGGTGCGGAGGCACGGCCAGAAACACCACCGAAGCACTACGGTGCCTCCGCTCCACATCTCCGTGATTGCGGACCCATTGAAGTGAATGGGTCCGCGATCCGTGATGCGGGCTGCACACGGCCGGTGCCCGTGTATTGCGGACACGGCGTACGCAGGCTCCAATATGGACACGAGCCGGCAAGGGCCGTGTGCATGTGCCCTTAGGTCCTTTTTACTAGTTCCCTGAAATCTCATAAGTACTTACAGTATTTAAAGGCTATAAACACCTTTTTAGGCATTTTGATATTTATTATTGCATTCTACTTTTCCTGAGATAAAAATAACTTTTTTGAATTGGTCTTTATAAAAAAATCAACAGATTGTCTGCTGCAGACTTCCGCCTCAGCAGACTGTTCTTTCTACTTCTCACTGAAATCCATTAGAGAACTGACCTGATATCTCGATCTGTGGTCCTTATCTTCAGTTCCTTGAGCACTCTTAGGCTAATTTCACACTAACTGCAGTCCGGATCCGGCAGGTGAAGGGTGCCGCCGGATCCGGACTGCTGCAGGGACGTGTGTGGAGATGGAACCGCGCTCCGGCCCCACACATGTCACACAGTACATACAGACACACACACATATACACAGACAAATACACATACATACTTACATGCTCCGGCAGGTCTCCAGAGCGCCGGAGGAGCAGGATGGCGCGCACAGATGACAATTCCCCACAGCGCCCTCTGCTGTGCGCCAGGTGGAATCGTCATCTGTGCGCGCCGTCCTGTTCCTCCTGCGCTCTGGAGACCTGCCGGGGTGCATGTAAGTATGTATGTGTATTTGTATGTGTATATGTCTGTGTATGTTTATGTGTATGTCTATGTCTGTATGTGTATACTGTGTGTATGTGTGCAGGTGACGGATCCATCATGAACTCCATTGAAAGTCATTCACCATTGTGTCACACCAAACTGATCCATCCCCATTGAATTTCATTGGGGATCATGACGTATCCGTCTTGGTGCGGATGCCTGGACCGGAGAGCAAACCGCAGCATGTTGCGGTTTGCTCTCCGGTCTGAAGACGGAACGGAATGCTTTCAGGAGCATTCAGTTGCCTTCAGTTCAGTTTTGCCCCCATTGACAATGAATGGGGACAAAACTGAAGCGTTTTATTCCGGTATTGAGCCCCTATGATGGAGCTCAATACCGGAATTCCATAACGCTAGTGTGAAAGTAGCCTTAAACTCTCATTTAGCTGAAGACTTATCAGGTTGATTTTAATTTAGCTTGAATGCACGATTGGCACTAAAGATTGATTTAATGTCCACTGTCTAACTGCAAAAAATATATGGATGATGTCCGTGTGACATCCATGTTGCATCCATTTTTTGCAGATCCGCTTTAACTATGGCTATCCTTGTTCTCAAAACAGACAAGAATAGGACATGTTCTATATTTTTTGCAGGGCTACAGAACAGACATATGGATGCCGACAGCACACAGTGTGCTTTCCGCATTTTTGCAGACCTATTGAAATGAATGTGTCTGCATCCTATACGCAAATAAATTTGAAACAAATGTGGACAATAAATATGGTCATGTGAATGAAATAAAATATAATAATAACCATGCAAGGCCCATTTCTGAAAAATAACCTATTATCAAATAAATCTTCCCAATGTTATGCATGATGGTAATTGTTTTATAAAGTTGTGACACTTTATGTTCTTTAGAATATAAATATTAAAGTAGTAAAGTAGCAAATGTTACCTGAAAAAGAATACTTAGGGAAGTCCTGGAAAAATGTAGCCCTAGCATTACAGGTCAGTGTCAGTCACACAGTGAAGGGAGATGTACTGTACTTTGCTTCATCTGTACATTGTGAATGTGCTGAAAGCCGCTGGTGCTACAGTAGCTTGTAATGCCAAGACTACATGACTACTCATGAGATCAGAATCACCCCCATATTCACAAGTAGTACTGACTATCTTACATAGCTGTAGCGACTGTTTTTTTGACTGGCTTAATGTGTTACCGCAACAAAAATACATGACAATAATAAAACAAATCACGGTAAAGCATCAAAATAATGCTGGCTACTTCTGTAGTTTTATTTTTTCCTTTAGGCTCCAAGGCCCATCTTTTACCATCCTACAATATATGACACTATGGTGATAGCTTAGGTACAGTATTTTTTATAACATGATTCCTTTAGTAATACATTCTCTGTTTTTCAGTAGAACAAAACATGTACTAAACCTGAGCAGGTTACAATGGGGACAATGCATGAATGGCTAAAAGTGCGTAGAAACAGCTGGTTGTTCTTATTGTCAATGTCACAGAACAGCAGCAGATAATAATATGATATTATCATGCATAAAGCGGGATATAGTTGACAAGGTGAAAGCATATTGGTGTCATTGTATAAATCCTTTGTAAATCTGCAACCTCAGATGGATGCCTGGAATTTCCTGCATGCTTGGTATAGAGGGCTACTTTGTGATACAAATAAAAAAACATAATACAGACTGTAACAAGTAAACCAATAGTGAATTTATTCTTTTTCAGTAGACTGAAGGTCAGAGTAGGAAGCTAACAATGTTTTAACCACATAAGTCCTGTATGCTGTTGTGTTTTTTTAATCATGTTTTCTCTTTTTCAACATGAGAACAAAAATATACTTGACTGCTATTATTATTGATAAGTTGCCTTTATACAAACTTTTTTTTTTACCTACTTTGTTTCCTATTTCATTGACCTTTCAAGCACTAGTGAGTACCCTATGCCTATGCGACCCAATACCATAGGCAACACAAATGGACATAGATAGCGGGGGCATTCATTAATGTCTTTACGCCACAAAAGTGGTGTAAAAGAGTTGTAAATTATGGCCCATGTTATCTCTGTGGCATAATTTGCGACCTTTTGATTTTCTTGTCACTTTTCTAAAATGACCAGAAAAGGGGCAGGGCTTAGAGGAATGGGCAGGGATTCACACGACAAGCTGGATTTAATATAACTTACACCAGAAACTGTTGTAATTTATAGCTGAAGTCGATGCAGGGTCGTTACTGGCCCACCAGAATACAAGAGGCCCCACACTCTGACAATATTGAACCCCTAGTTAACAGGGCCCTTAATACAGAGTGGGTGGGCCCTCAGAATCATTTCCTTTGGTGGGCCCAAAGGGCTTTGGTCTGATGCTGAGTCTAAGCCCCTAGCAGACTAGGGGGATAGACTTTAGTCTGGTGCAAAGAAGGGCCTGAGATATGACTAATTTATTAATAAATTAATAAATTAGGCGTACTTCACACCAATGCAAGGACATCAAGACTGGCATATGGGAACACAAGCTTTGATAAAACTTCCCCATAGTGTATGAATGGATGTTCATGCTAGTGTAATACAGTCTCAGTGTGTTTAGGGCAGAGGAAAGCATTACAGGAAATTTTGACATAACATTGGGGCAAAACTTTGTAATCTTACAGAATTTTATAACCAGATTTCTTACAGTAGCTCAGGTTGGTGGATAAATTTGGTGCATGGCTAAGTTCTGAATTATTAGTTGGCTTACAGTAGTTTCAGGTAGAATTTTACACCAGAATTGTGGCACAATTTTGATGCATGCGGCTTATTAGTCCATGCCCCCTTTCCATGAAGCCACAACCATTTTCCATTAGACCACATCCCTTGGTGAAATAGGTGGAAACCTGCACCAAAAATGCACCACCTTATGCCAAATTTCACCCGTTTGGACAAAAATGTGCCAAATGTTAGCGCTGTATTTTACAGTATCTTGGTGCAATAACATTAGTAACTGTGGGCCACTGTATACATAACAAGTCCAATTGATTTGACATAGGTAACACTAAATTCTCTAGCTATCAGGTCCAATAGGTTAACAATCATGACTGGGTCCAAAGAAATAGCTATCATAAATAAAATAACACCAATTCAAAAATTGAGAGGCACTGAAAATATCAAAGCATCAAAGGTGCAATAAGGCCTCAGATAACACACACCAATAACCAAACAATGCACCAGTCTATAAAGAATACACGTTTATTAATTCATCAAAATTTATATAAAAAATATATATGTAAAAAGTCAATGGTGGTAACTTACACACACAAAAGGAGGGGCAGGTACGCAGTACTCATACTAACTAGAGTAAAGTATTACAAAGGATATCCACATAGAACATAATAAAGTGCAAGTGCAAATAACAGTACATAAAGCATCATAAGTAGCACACAGCAGTCAGAGAACAAGTATAATAAGCAATAAATGGCAATACAGACCACTGCCTCCTCCAACCCCGACGTACGTTTCGCTATGGCTTCCTCAAGGGGATCGGATCATAAATAAAAGTCACAACACAACTTTTTAGTGTAGTACATGTCACCATAAGAATAAAGAGCAGAATTACTTTGCTATTCATATAACAATGACAACCCATCCAACAAATACAGCATATCTTAGCAAATCATAGCAAATTATTAAAAACGGTGTCCTAATTCACTCTTAATATAATAAATTCACTCTAATATAAATTGTATATAAGCTTATTATATCTATATCTACAAAAATGCCAACTAGACATTATTGGCCTTTGTTGCAGTTGTCTGGAACTCTTTGCTAAAGTTATGTTTACTGCCCATCAAGAGCCCTAAATCTTTTACAATGGTCGGTTTTCCTAGGGTTTTACTATTTAATACATAATTGTACATTTTGTTTCCCTAGCACAGGTGCATAACTTTACAGTTACCACATTGAACTTAATTTAGAATTTCCCAGACAAAGCCTCCAGCTTCCTGAAATCCCTTTGTAATATTATATTATGTTCCTCTAAAACTCTACTCTCAGAAACCTTTAGAATGTCACTAATAAATGTGTTAAAAAGAAGAGGACCAAAAACTGACATTGAGGTGCTCCACAGGTAACTACACAACACCTACAAAATACCCTTACCCAGTTCAACCTCCTCATAGAAGCTCATCAGGTTAGTTTGATAGAACCTCATAAATCCGTGCTGATGCCAGGTTAAGAACATGTTCATTGAGATTCTATAACATATACAGCCTTCAAATATTTTACAGTTACAGGATAAAAGCATCTGGATTTTATCCGATTGAATGAGTTTAGTTTTATTTTTGAAAAATTCCACACAATGTCGGTATAAAGTCAAGATGGTTGGGAGGTCTAATGTCACCCTAAACTTGGTGGTTGTGGTGTTACCAGAGTTCTATTGGAAAAAAAAAGAAAAGAAAGGGATGCAAATGAACCCCTGCCTTTTATGCCACCAGATGTAAGGCAACTGTCCTATATATCAATGTTCAGTTTTATAACTAGTCCTGGAGACATTACTTGGATATTAAATAAGCCAGCAGTTCATCTGCAGACAGCTGTTTTGGGGTGATTGCCCCTCATTAGTGCAGAGCGTAGAGTACAGGTTTAACTAGGTGAGAAGCCTAAGCTAGGATTTTGGGTAAAGTAGGGCATTCATGCTCCTCTGGAATTCTGGGAAGAAAGGGATGCAAATGAGCTCTTAAAAATCTCATTGAAGGATAATTTGAACTCCCTTCACCATCTACCCAGACCATTATAGAGACTTCTCCAGGCATTGACTACATTTTCCTACATGCACACCCTTCTCCCTGTGCAGAAAATCTCATATTATCTTGTTTAGTCTGCAATTTTCCTAAGCATCAATTTAAAGAGAAGGTCATCTCATCTGTTCTAGTTGTAGGATACCTTACTGGTTATGTATGGTTATAGACCCTAAGCTAAATTTTCATATGCAGTTCATTATTAAATGGCTTTTCTGGCACTCACAAAAGTTAGCTAATGGTAGACAAAATAAGAAGCAAAACAATTCTCATCTGTTCAAATCTCCATCATTAGACCTCCACTGGTCCAATGCTCCCTGAAGTCTTTATATCTAGTGCTGCAGCTATGACTTGCATGAATATCCCATTTGATCACAGCATCCAATCTCATTTAGTATAGTTGTAGTAGTAGTCTTTGCTGCAGTGGCGAAATCAAAGGCCACCAGGAGCTTTGGAGAAACAGAACTGAAACGGTGGGGGATTGGCCTGGTTAGTAATGCTTCTTTTCTTATTTTAAGACATTCCCTGCCTTAAGATAGATTTTTGAGGTCTCAGAAATGTGCCCCAATCATTTCAGGCTCTGTGAACTTTAGTGGGGAAATGTGGCTGTAATTAAAGTGATGAACCCTCACAATTGTTGCAGTGCATGGGGCACAAACCTGATGCCTTTAGTAGATATACTGTAATGTCCTTGAGGATGCACCTAGCTGGCATGTGTACTGTAAATCAATGTATCCATTTATTTTACACATTAACCCTTATTTAACATTTTGTATTTAACTAGGTGATTGCAACAAGTAAACCGGTTAGATATCAACATGGTGAACAGAAAAACATGGCAGCACCAGAAGAAAAGATGAAATATATGACTGTGGAGAAAGGTACTTAATGCACAGAAACCTACTGCACCACAAAATACCCATTTTATGATTCATGTCAACTTTTAACCATAACCTCTATTTCTGTCATCTTTTTCTTTCATCTCTGAACAATACTGGATAAAATAAGAGTAAAAAATAATAATAATAATAATTTAAGAAAACTAGAATTTATGGATACGTATGACAAACAATTTACCTGAAATTACAATGGAAGAATAATAAGTGTTCTGTATTTTTATGTAATGTTCCATGAGAAATGTTCTTTCCAATAAATAAGCATTAGGCAGCCAGGGAAAAATAAACTATTTCGTCTGATTCTCAAATTAAAAGCAATCATTTTATAGTTTTTTAAATACTTTAATAACTCATATTTAACTATATGCTAGACCTCAAAGTCAAACCTCTACTTTAAAGAAATAAAATATTAGGGAAATGTTTGAACATCAGGTCCCTAATACTTTATATTGTTATTAAAGGGATATCTCACAAGGACAATGGTCGACATTTACTCTTGTGGCCGCTATGGAATTCTGGCATAATTAATTTCCAACAAAATTTGGAGCATTTTTTAAGTATCTCATTTTCGACAAATGTATGAAGAAAGTAACCCAAAAAGAATAATCCACTGTGTCTCATCTGTCGAGTGGGCACGGCTTCACAAGAAATGGGTGTGGGTTAAGATGTGCCATTTTGCACAATTCAGTTCAGTATAAAGGTAGTATAAGGTATAGGTAGTATAAAATTAGAGTAGACAATCTAAATGTGCACCAGATTTACCATCCAGCATCTGTAAAAAATCTGGTGGACCAAACTTTAGGTTATCTAGTCCAGTGGTTCATAACCTTTTCACCAGTGTCGTACATAGAGAAGTAAGGGCCCCATAGCAAGGATCAAACCAGGCCCCCCACACAGAACAGAAGGGTTTCTGCCTAAACCCTTTTCAATGAACCTTGGGGCATTTTTTTCCACTGCTTCATTTGCTAAAAGTTGTTCCCTTAGAGGGTAGAGTCCTGACCAAGTTTTTACCCCGAATAGAAGAGGGGATGATCCCAACTGGGCCCCTCTTGCCCTGGGCCCATAGCAGTCGCATGGTCTGTCGCTATGGTAGCTACACCTCTGCTTTTCACACCAGGTACCCTATAGTAACAAGTAGTTTACACCGAGTACCCTCAAGGAAGAGAACAGTGTTAACAAAATAAGGCTGTTCTCGTGCTGCTGTCATAGGTTCTGTTCTAAGCCTCTGACAGCAGTTTCATGAGATTTGAGAGAATAGTTCAACATGCAGCACTAATCTATGCGTCAAAATGACAGAAAACATATTAGGACAATGATAGTTGACTAGTACTTTTTTAATTACATTCTGCACAGCCAAACATACAGGTGAACACAGCACTGCTGACCTCCTACATTCAGTGACATCTCCTCTGATATACATATTCTCTTTCAGACAAGACGTCCATGATGGCTTCTTTCAGCCAGGTCTTCTCTCTGCAGAGTTGACACACTGATATCTTAGTTTCCTAATTTTCCATTATCCTCCTACCTTCTGAACACCCCATCCTGCCACCCCCAATACTGTGCCCCCGTGCTCCCCAATACTGTGTGCAGAAAAAGTCCCCCCTGAAGATTCTAGCATCACACAGATAAATAAATATTCACACACAGTGCCCTCAAACTAATAACGCCCAGCAAATCTGACGGTAATAGTGCTGGAAGCGAGTTCCCCAAAAATAATTGTTCTGTTCTCCAACAGTATTAGTGCTGCCAAAAGTCCCACCAATAGTAATAATTCTCATCCAGAGTGCCATTAGTAGTAATAGTGCCCCTACAGTGGCCCAGTAGTAGTACTGTTCCCCACTGTGCCCCTGAAGTAGCAATGTGGCCCATAGTACCGATAGTAGTGATAACGTTCCCCCAATAGTAATAAAGCCCATAAAAATTCTCCCTGTAGTAATAATGCCCACCTATAGTTCTCCAGTAGCAATAAAGCCCACCACAGTGCCTTTCAAAAGATATAAAGCCCCCACAGTGTGCCCCAGTAGTAAATATATCCCCAGTAGTAATTATGTTAATGATGATAGTAGTCCCTATACTATGCCCCAGTATTAATAAAACCAGATAGAAAAGTAGAAAAAAACACCCCCTTATAGTGCCCTAATAGTGCTAATGTCCACTTTTAACATGTGCTAGTAGAAATAAATGTCCCTTATAGTGCGACAATAGTATAAATATCCCCTTTTGTGTGTCAGTGGGAAAGAAAAAATCTCCTTATAGTGCCTCAGCAATATACATGCAATTACATAATATCAATGAATTTTGTCAAAGAGTTCGGTGAGAGAAAAGCAATTATATAGAGGGAAAATTAAATAACAGCCTTGCAAATGTTTACCAACAATTTTTTTAAGCAGATCAATTTATACCGTGTCCTTGTTTGAAGTAAAAACCCAACAGTTTATTTTGATTCAATTGCAAATAATATTTGACTATAAAAAGAAAATGATACAATAAACAATGAGCAATGACACCGACATTGCTTTTATTTATTTTCATTGCCTGGAATAATTGTTCCCCAGTGGAAAGGAAGGCTTTTTAAAATCTTTTCTCTTCTTTACATGTTGATTTTTCACTGGTGGCACTTTAACACAACATGTACAGCTTAAGGCATGTGTTTATCTCCTGGAGAAAGACTGCATGTCAAATCATATTACTTATTGTCAGTGAATCTTAGGTAACATAAAAGTGTCTAAAGGATAGAAACCTTCATCTTGACTTTGTTTTGACTTGCAATTATGTTGATTTGTAGACAACTCAGTCCTGTGGGTTTTAAATTAATCTCCATAGTTTTATGAATAGTGTATTTCAGTATTTACACTAAACTACTAAACGGTATTAGGTGTTTTGCAACTCTTATCAGCTTCCTAAAGTTTTATCTTTCACTTGATTTTCATTAAAGTTCAATAATAGTACAGCAATAGAAATATGACAGTCGAGCACCTGCAGTATATGCCGTCGGTACATGCCATACACTGATGCCGGCGTATTAACTCCTTGTATGCTGCCGTCAACACTGACCGCAGCATGCACAGGGTTTGCAGAGGCTATGGGCACCATCCCCAAACAATTAGGTCTCCGTGGTGGGGTGATGGGAACCCAATGGCTTGAATGGTAGCCCATACACAGGCATTGGGTCTTGCATCCTACAGAAGCCTATGCGATTTAGCCAACAGGCTGGGTCTCATAGGCATTCTGCCAGTGTAAAAGCTCACAGGCAGGACATTACAATACACAATATAATGTAATGCATTGCAGAGGGGATCAGACTGCCAAAGGGTGAAGTCCCACAGTGGGATAAAAATAAAAAAAAGTTAAAAAAAGTAAAACAAGAGTGATTTTCATAATTAAAATATACAAGATAAGAAAAGTCCCTTTCCCTCAAAAAAATACATATACAATTGTAAAAAAAGAAAAACAGACATATTAGGTATTGCTGCATCCAACCATCTTTATAAAAATATCACATGATCCATCTTGTCAGGTGAACTCCATAAAAAAATAAATAAATAAAACTGTGCCAAAGCAGCTATGTTTTTTGGTTACTTCATCTCACAAAAAATGTAATATCAAGCGATCAAAAATCATATGTACCCCAAAATATTACCAATAAAACTGTCACCTTATCCCATAGTTTCCAAAATGGGGTCACTTTTTGGGAGTTTCTACTATAGGGGTGCATCAGGGGATCTTCAAATGCGACATGTCAATTTAAAATTATCCAAGTGAAATCTGCCCTCCTAAATCCATATGTTGCCCCTTCTCTTCTGTGCCCATATAGCAGTTTACAACCACACATGGGGTGTTTCATTAAACTGCAGAATCAGGGTAATAAATATTGAGTTTTGTTTGGCTCTTAACCATTGATGTGTTACAGGAAAGAATGGATTAAAATGGAACATCTGCCAAATAAAGTGAAATTTTGAAATTTAATTTCCATTTTCCTTTAATTCTTGTGGAACAGCTAAAAGGTTAACAAAGTTTGTAAAATCAGTTTTGAATACCTTGAGGAGTGTTATTTCTAAAATGGGATCATTTATGAATTGTTTCTACTATGTAAGGCCTCGTTCACGTTTCCGTTTTTCACTGACGTGTGATGTCTGCATTTTCTGCTGACAGGACACGCACCCATTGATTTAAATGTGTCTGTTCACATTTCAGCATTTTCCTACTGAGCGTGGATCAGTAAAAAAATCACGGGGACATGCACTACTTTGATCCGTGATGCGGACCAAGCACACCTGTTGAAGCCTATGGGTCCGTGAACATCACTGACACATCTGTGTTGTGTCCGTGTTGCGTCCGTTTTTCACTGATGACTAATAGGAGATTCTTTAAAAATTAATTTTCAGCTGAGCAACGTCAGTGAATTACGGATGACACAAGGATGGTAAAAACAGACATATGGACCAACCACGGATCCCTCACGGACAGCTTCACGGATGAAACACATACGCTTTTTTTAACGAATGTGACACTGGGGGTTTTGGAAATTTTCTTAAAAATTTTAAGAATTGATTCTAAAATTATAAGCCTTCTAATGTTTTAAAAAATAAAACTATTTACTAGACATATGGAAAATGTAAAGTAATAACTATTTTATCACTATATGCCTTTTTTTTCCAAAATGACAAGGTCCTTAAGGGGTTAAGAATATAAGCGCCACTGGAACAACATTTGTCTATCTTTTATTAAAGCTCTTGGCCCATGAACTACATTTGTTGCCTATCCACAGGGCTATTTACCTCCCCATCTGATATTTCATGTAGTGAAAATGCTGTGGTGATCTTCATTTGACCCATTCCCGACCAGTGCCATACTAGTATGGCTCTCACTGGGTCTTTACAGATGGTGCTTGCTCCTGAGCTGGACGGGCACCATAGCCCCGGGGTGGCAGCTGTTTCATATAGCAGACACCCGCATCTCATGTCTGCGACCGGCACTAATGATGGTCACGGACATTTAACACTTCAGATGCTGCGGTGAATCATCTGGGTATGCTCCAGCTACCCAGTGTGGTGATTGGAGGAGCCGGAGCTTGTATGCAGCAGCACCTGTCATAGAGAATTACAGGAGCGTGCTGCATAATGTTTCCTAAGGAGCCCTTGTCTGTAGCATGGCTCCTTAGGAAACTAGAACATTTGAGAATAACAATCTAATGATTGTTTGTTATAGTTCTCCATAGGAACTATAAAAAAAAGTGTTAAAAAGAAAAAATAAAGTTTTTAAGAATAAAGAAAATTTATTTCCCCAAAATACAAATACAAAAAAGTTTTTTTTTATTTTTAAACAGATTTTTTGCAAGGTGTTTATTATCTTATCAGTATCAAAACGCACAAAAAACTATATATATATATAGTCACTGTGATTTTGTAGTAAAAAGATCACAGAGAGGCACAGAGCATTATCAATCATGTTAATGCTCCGTGCCTCTGCTGTCCAGATCGGGGCTTGGCTCTATTTCATGCAGCGGATTGCATGCAAGGCATCCGCTCATGTGAAAGACCACTTAATGTCCCATATAAACTTAATGATCATTTAGAAATTGGAATTTGGAATATATATTGTCATACAAAGAACTGTGCTACAGCAAATTTCAAAGTTGAGTACAGATCCACAGAACCTAGAAACCTGTAAAGGCAAATGAAATTCAAGAGAAAAAGAAAAAAAAGCAACAAAGGTCTGTTCAATTGGATGCCATATCAAAGCACCATATTCTGCAGTATAGGGAATCCATGTGCCACTTTTTCAAAGGAATTGCAGTTGGACTACAGTAAGTGTGTAATTGCAGTTTTATATAGAGTAAACCATAGCAGTATTTGACATATAGCTTTACGTTCCAGGCAGTTTTTCTACATTGTATTAGCTAGTGGCTATTAACCCCTTCACATCATATATCTGTGAGAAAATGTAGGGAGCGGGCTGCTGCGGTTAGCCCGCTCCATACATGGTGGGTGCCAGCTGCATAATACAGAAGACACCTGGCCACAATGACAGGGAATGTCATTCAACCCCTCAGATGCCGTGATCAACAGTGATAACGGCGTCTGTGAGGTAAGATATAGGGATTAAGTTCCCTCTACCTTCCAATCAGAGCCCCTGCAGCAGGGGCGTAGCTAAAGGCTCATGGGCCCTGGTGCAAGAGTTCAGCTTGTCCTAACTAATAATTCTCTGCCACAGTGCACTTATTAGTAATAATGCCCCCAACAGTACTAATGTCCCCACTGTGCCCCAGAAGTAATAATGCTTCCAATGTGCCAGTAAGAAGTGCCCCAATAATCTGCCAGAAAGAAGTGTCCCCTTAGTGCCCCACAATAATGTGCCAGTAAGAAGTGCACCCATAGATGCCCCCCAAATTATATGCCAGTAAAAAACACCCCAATAATGCGCCAGAAGTTCCCCCCATTGATTCCCCCCAAAATCATGTGCCAGTAAAAAGTTTCCCACCCCCATAGATGCTCCCCAAATTATGTGCCAGTAAGAAATGCCCCCAGTGCCCCCATGTGCCAGTAACAAATGCCCCCAGTGCCCCCATGTGCCAGTAAGAAATGTCCCCAGTGCCAGTAAAAATGCCCCCCAGTGCCAGTAAAAATGCCCCCAGTGCTCCCGTGCCATTAAGAAATGCCCCCAAGTGCCAGTAAGAAATGCCCCCAGTGCCAGTAAGAAATGCCCCCCAGTGCCCCCATGTACCAGTAACAAATGCCCCCAGTGCCCCATGTGCCTGTAAGAAATGCCCCCAGTGCCAGTAAGAAATGCCCCCAGTGCCCCCATGTGCTAGTAAGAAATGCCCCCTAGGGCCCCCATGTGCCAGTAACAAATGCAAATGCCCCCAGTGCCAGTAACAAATGCCCCCAGTGCCATTAAGAAATGCCCCCAAGTGCCAGTAAGAAATGCCCCCCAGTGCCAGTAAGAAATGCCCCCCAGTGCCCCCATGTACCAGTAACAAATGCCCCCAGTGCCCCATGTGCCAGTAAGAAATTCCCCCAGTCCCCCCATTTGCCAGTAAGAAATGCCCCCCAGTGCCAGTAAGAAATGCCCCCAGTGCCCCCATGTGCCAGTAAGAAATGCCCCCCAGGGCCCCATGTGCCAGTAACAAATGCAAATGCCCCCAGTGCCAGTAACAAATGTCCCCATTTGCCAGTAACAAATGCCCCCAGTACCCCCATGTGCCAGTAACAAATGCCCCCAGTGCCAGTAAGAATGCCCCCAGTGCCAGTAAAAATGCCCCCAGTGCCCCCAATAGAGCTCCGGTCCGTGATTGCAACAATAAAAAAAATAAACACTAATACTTACCTCCATGGAGCTGGCAGCGATGCAATGCAGGCCTCTTTCGGCCTGTGTCCCACGCTGTACGGCGATACAGATGACTATGGAGATGAGCGCTTCCACAATGGAAGCTCATCTCCCTCTGCCCCGCCGCTGCCCCCAACTGTATGCAGGGCCGTGCCGCACCTTGCTCTGGCTTAGGGGCCCAGTCTCAACTGCGACCCCTGCGACCCTTATAGCTACGCCACTGCCCTGCAGTGACGGGGCTTTGATAGGTTATCATGACAGCCTGGGGCCTGCTGAAGCTTCCCAGGGCTGTCATAGCAATCTGCCTGCCAATCTATGCATGAGGTATAGCTCAGCTGATAGAGCAGCAGAATGGTACTCACTCTAGTGGATCTCTCTTAGGTTGAATGAGACAAGAAATCCCAAGTTCTAGCCTCTAAAGTGGGTTAAACGTCCTTATGTGAAAATATAATATATAAAAATATACAATAAAAAAGGTATTGTCGCCTCCGAAAAGGTTTGAACAACGTGGTTCTCCAATTTTTAGTCAACTTGTCCCCTCAAAAACAGTGATCAAAAGTCAGACGTACCACAAAAATAGCGGCAATAAAAACTATGGTTCTTTTCACAAAATGTATTTTCTTATACAGCTCCATGGGTGAACATTCTAAAAAGTTATGGATGTCACCCAACAAAGAACAGTTTGGCAATAGAAGAAACAATAAATTAAATGGTACCATTTAAAAATACAACTTGTCCTGCAAAAAATAATCCCTCATATGGCTGAACAGAAAATTTTAAAAAAATGATGGCTCTTGGAATGTGGGGAGGAAAAAAGAAAATGCAAAAACAAAAATGCTCTTGATCTTGATGTTTAATGCAATGTACACATTTTCCCATGTCAGGATATCGGTCAGCCTCCAGCCATTATATAATGTGGCCTAATGTAAAAAAAATTATGATTGAGTCCTATGTATGTCTTGAGTGCTATAGGGGGTTGCTGGAGCAATCAAGTACCTCCAGACCTGTGGAATTTTAAATAGATTAGTCACAACCTGCTGCAAGTTACAGTATAATGCATTTGCCCATTGGTTGGCAAATTAGGCCTAGTTGCAGAATATTTTCTGTTGTGTGTTGATGGGTTTGTAGCTGAAGATACAGGATTTAAAATTTCAAACAAACACAGAGATGCCTGAATATTCCTAAAGCTAAATGAAGCAGTTCTTGGCAATTACTATTTATGAACTTCCCTATTACAATTGTTAAAGTGTATCTAAAGTGGTGTTACACTTCAAAGAGGATTTCTGAGACTGTCATATTAATGACCTACCCTTAAGATAGGCCATGAGTATCTGAAAGGTGTAACAGTGCCACAAACCTACTGGATATGATATGGATCAATTGTGCTGCTACAGATTTGCTATAGCGGAGCATCTAATGCACTCCCCTGAATTCAATCTTTAACCCCAACCCAAAGATACCTAGGTCACTACTTCAGGAGTAGTGTTTGGTAGCAACAGTTGATATTAACTAAGTAGCTGACTCCCTAATGTGTTACAAAATCAGGAGGCAGAAGACATTTATCAGCAATGATCAGGGCATGTGGAATTCATGCACAACAACGGGCAGTAAGAAATCATGGCTGGCGGCTTTCAGGCACAATGGTAGACATTTTTTAGGTTAGGACAGACAGCAGACAGATAGGACGAGCTGGGACAAAATGATAAAATTAATTAATAGAAGATCATCTCAGCAGCTATGGACACCTAATGGAACTTGTTGAGTAAGCAATTATCACTTGGAGATCTATATATATACTCAATTCATCCATTTAAGAGGCTGTTGTGGACATTTTGATTGAAGAAAATGCGGAAAATCTCTCTAGTGCTGATGTGTGTCATCACCATGTCATCACTCTGGCCGGGCGCAGGGAATTCATTAGTGATTATGTCACTGTGTCCGCCTAGCGCGATGATGGAGTGGCATCATCACAACAGCGCACAAGAGATTTGGCATGTTTTCTTCAATCAAGATAGCCATGATGGCCTCTCTGCGACCAAATGAGTATTACTTTTATTTTTGTTTTTAATCCCTGATTATCCCCTGAAAGGCCTCAATGTGACTCTAAGATGCCATGATCAGCGTTGAACGTGGCATTTGAGAGGTTCAAGACAGGGGGCGACGTGATCAACATTCCCCGTCATTGCATCCGCTACATACAATGGAATACAATTCGTGAAGAAGTACTTTGTAAGGAATTAAATTTCTTGTCGAAGTTTGGCGAAGCAACCAAATCTCTTTAAACTTGTGCATATTATAGCTGTAGTTTTAGAGTTCACAGTTATTAACACTGTTATGTGGTCTCTTTTCCACATCCTCATGTACATGATGTGATTGGGTGGGTGCAGGAGCTAATGCTGGCGGTAAGCATTGACCGCAGCACATGCGGGGTTTACAGAGGGAAGGGGCTCCCTCTGACTCCATAGATGGTTGCTATGGTCTGCCAGCTACAGAAGCCCTAGAGATCCGGCCCCTGATGCCTTACATAAACATCAGAGCCTGCCAGTTACGGAAGCCCAAGAGATCCTAGGCAACTGTTAGCGTCTTACTGTGCTCCTCCTTGAGCCACAACTGTTTTATTTTTTCATTCAAATAGCTGCATAAGGACTTATTTTTTGCAGGACGAGTTGTACTTTCTAATGCCACCATTTAATATTACAACCAATAATCAGACTGGGACTGCTCTTCATGTGTTGTTATCAGTGCTTGGATCTCAGCTCCCACAAACTCCTTAGTGTTGCTCATTAGAAAGTCCATAAATAATGTCTAGTACAGCATTACATGACACTCAACTGGGAGTAAAAGAATCCTCTTTATTGCTTCAAGCGAGTATACATGGACATGAACATCTAGGTGACGGACGTTTTGTGCACACTTGCACCTCGTCTGGCCTTTCCACACAACTGTGACATGCCCATTATAAGCACTTAATTAGCCACAATACAACACATGATACAGATCACAGCACTAAAAATAACAGTAAAAATGTATACCTAAGAGACCAGGAACTTCACCCTGACTTTACAATATTATGCTCTCTCAGGAGAGATATCTCAGAAAAACATACTGAGGTCATTCCTATCATTTAACCCTAGAGGGCCCAATGCCCTTGTTTTTATGATAATTTCTGCCTCCTTTTGCAATAACATTTTTTCTCTATCTCCTCCTCTTGTTACCTGTTATAAACGGAACAAACCAGAAAACTACATTTCGCTAATATTACCTTTGTCGCTTGCAAATGTGGTCTATCAATCTCGGTACTCCCACCTTAGTCCTAAGTGAGTGTGCATGCTTGCCAAAGCGAACCTACATCGCCCTGACTGTTTTCCCTATCTAGTATAAACCACATATGCATATAATAGCATACACTACATAATTTGTCTTAAAGGTTAAAAACACCTTTAAAAAGAATTCACTATTGCTCAGTCTTACATACAATTCCTTTAATAAATTATTACAAAACCGGCACTGCACACAGCGATGGTTACCTTCTCGTACCATACATCTTAGCCAGTTTAATACCTGTTCAGACTGTCTCACAAACTTGCCCCTCAATAACAAGTCTCGTAAATTCTTACTGCGTCTTTTAACTGGGGATCACTTGCTACTATGTGCCAATTCTTCACAGAGGCCTTGATTGCATCCACCATAGGACTGAACCGAAAAGAAAAAGCAAACATTTTTTCCTCATCTTTCTTTTTATTTTTATTAGTTTTTAATAACATATATTAATCCTGACCTCAAGCTCTTTTATAGGACTCCTGTATGACATTATGGAGATATCCTCTTCTCGTTAAACAGAAATTTATCAGCTTTGCTTGTAAATAAAATTGTTCAATCCTACTATTAATCGTTCAAAGTCATACGGTAGGGATTGTTTAATAAATAGACGATGGTAACTATCATATCTCAATAAGGGGTTAGTAGCTCTACTCTTCCTAAATTATGTAATATGGATCACTCCTTCTTTTATCTCTATTTCAACATCTAAGAATTATAAAACATTATCTCCAAACTGAGAGATGTAAAACACATATTACAATTTTAACACAGTAACATAGTAACATAGTTTATAAGGCCGAAAAAAAGATATCTGTCCATCCAGTTCGGCCTGTTTTCCTACAAGTTGATCCAGAGGAAGGTAAAAAACCCCTGTGAGGTAGAAGCCAATTTTCCCCACTTTAGGGAATCAAATCAATCAGGCAATCAGAATTACTCCCTGGATCAACGACCCATCTCTACTAACTATAACCTGTAATATTATTACCCTCCAGAAATACATCCCCTACATACATTCTCTTGAACTCTTTTAGTGAACTTACCATCACCACCTCCTCAGGCAGAGAGTTCCATAGTCTGACTGCTCTTACTGTAAAGAATCCTCTTCTATGTTTGTGTACAAACCTTCTTTCCTCCAGACGCAGAGGATGTCCCCTCGTCACAGTCCTGGGAGAGAACTCTGTACTGACCCATGATATATTTATACATAGTTATTAGATCTACCCTCAGTCGTCTTTTTTCTAAAGTGAATAAGCCTAATTTTGATAATCTTTCTGGGTACTTTAGTCCACCCATTCCAGTTATTACTTTAGTTGCCCTCCTCTGAACCCTCTCCAGCTCTGCTATGTCTGCCTTGTTAACAGGAACCCAGAACTGTACACAGTACTCCATGTGTGGTCTGACTAGTGATTTGTAAAGTGGCAGGACTATGTTCTCATCACGGGCATCTATGCCTCTTTTGATTCAACCGATTATTGGCGTTGGCAGCAGCTGTCTGACACTGGTTTCTACAGCTTAGTTTGCTGTTCACTAAAATCCCTAGGTCCTTTTCCATGTCAGAGTTACCCAATATTTTACCATTTAGTATGTACTGGTGACTTGCATTATTCCTTCCCATATGAATAACCTTACATTTGTCAGTGTTAAACCTCATCTGCCACTTCTCTGCCCAAGCCTCCAGTCTATCCAGATCCATCTGTAGCAGTGTACTGTCTTCTTCTGTGTTAATTACTTTACACAGTTTAGTGTCATCTACAAAAATTGATATTTTACTGTGCAAGCCTTCTACAAGATCATTAATAAATATATTAAAGAGAATAGGGCCCAATACTGACCCCTGTGGTACCCCACTACTGACAGTGACCCAATCTGTATATGTGCCGTTAATAACCACCCTCTGTTTTCTATCACTGGGCCAGTTACTTACCCACATACAGACATTTTCTCCCAGGCCAAGCATTCTCATTTTATATACTAACCTTTTATGTGGTACAGTGTCAAATGCTTTGGAGAAGTCCAGATATATGACATCCATTGATTCACGGCGGTCCAGTCTAGAACTTACCTCCTCGTAGAAACTGATTAAATTAGTTTGACGTGACCGATCCCTTATGAAGCCATGCTAATATGGAGTTGTTTGCTTATTTTCATTGAGGAACTCCAAGATAGCATCTCTTAGAAAACCTTCAAACAGTTTACCCACGGCAGATGTTAAACTTACCAGCCTATAGTTTCCAGGCTCTGTTTTTGGACCCTTTTTGAATATTGGCACCACATTTGCTATCCGCCAATCCTGTGGAACACTCCCTGTCAGTATATAAATATCAGAAATAAGGGTCTGGCGATGACATTACTTAATTCTCTTAATTCTCTTGTTATCATTTAAATATGCTACAAAATAGCTCCAATAAAACTGTCACCTCATTCCATAGTTTATAAAATAGGGTCAACTTTTGGGAGTTTCTACTGTAGGGTGCATCGGGGGATCTTTAAATGTGACAAGGTGCCTAAAAACCAGTCCAGCAAAATCTGCGCTCCAAAAACCATATGGCGTTCCTTTCCTTTTGAGACCTTCTGTGTGCTCATACAGCAGTTTACAACCACATATTGGATCTTTCTGTAAACTGCAGAATCAGAGTAATAAGTATTGAGTTTTGTTTGGCTGTAAACCCTTGATGTGATGTTGATAAAAATGGAAAATCTGCAAAAAAGGGAAATTTTGAAATTTCACCATCATTTTCCTTGAATTCTTCTGGAACACCTAAAGGGTTAACAATAGTGTTGGGCGAGCATGCTCGCCCAAACACTATACTTGTTCAATCATCACGATGCTCAGCTGTGTTCGGCCGTTTGCGCATTCTAAATACCTGTGACATTCAGTGTAATTTTTTCTGCCGCTAGTGACAGCGACATTACCTGCGCTACATCTGCTGTATAACGTTTGTGCATCCTAAATACCTGTGACATTCAGTGGAATTTTTCTGCCGCTAGGTGACAGCGACATTATCTGCACTACATCTGCTGTATAACGTTTACGCATCCTAAATATTTGTGACATTTGGTGAAATTTATTTGCTCATACAGTTAAAAAATCTGCGCTACTGTACTTGTGACATACTTGCATATATACTATATATTTAATATGTGCAAGGCAAGCAGTAAGGGATGGGAAAGTAGCCGTGCTGCTTACGGTGCACGCAAAGGTCATGGCCATTGGCGCGGTGAAACTGTGCCTGCTAGCAGAGTACAAGAAACACAGTCATCCACAATTGCTAGCTTCATGTCCCAGTTTGCAGAGCGGCGCAAGACACCACTCTTGAAGCCACACCAGTGCGACCAGGTAGTCGGTTGGATTGCAGCAGATAATGCTTCCAGTCAGTTAAGCACCACCCTGTCTTCTACAAAGTCCAGTCTCAGTAGCCAACAGTCTGGTCAACAGAATCCTGATCCTCCTTCCTCCCACCATGGAGAGTCTTGGCAAACAAGTGATCCCACACTCGGATATTCTGAGGAGCTCTTTTCATCGCTGTTCCTTGATTTGGGCCTCTCGCCAAGCCCACTTGAAGAGGGACATGAGGAGATGTTGTGCACTGATTCCCAAACTCATGAGCATCCACAGTCAGAAGAAGATGATGGTGGGGAATGGCAATTTTAGTGTCTCACGAGGTGGATGATGACGATGATGATGATGATGAGACACAGTTGCCAATAAGTCAATGGAAATTCGTGTCTCAAGAGGTTGATGATGAGGGTGAGACAGAGTTGCCAATAAGTCAATGGCAATTAGTGTCTCAAGAGGTTGATAATGAGGATGAGACACAGTTGTCAATAAGTGAGGTTCTTGTTAGGTCGACAAGTCAGGAGGAGGACCAGAGTGCGGAAGTGGAAGAGGAGGTGGTGGATGATGAAATCACTGACCCAACCTGGGAAGGTGGCAAGCCGAGCGAAGACAGCAGTACAGAGGGTGAGGGAGCAGCACCGGAACAGGCTGGAGGAGGCAGTGGGGTGGCAAAAGGGACAAGGCAGGCCACACCAAACAGGCCTGCAACTGTTCCCTGGAGCACCCCCTTGCGGCAATCTCCCTTGCCAAGGGGTAGGTGTTCCGCAGTCTGGCTCTTTTTTGAGGAAAGTGCAGACGATAAAAGAATTGTCATTTGCAACCTGTGCCGTAACAAAATGAGCAGGGGCGTGAACACTAGCAACCTGACCACCACCAGCATGATCCGTCACACGGCAGCAAAGCACCCTAATAGGTGGGCAGAACGCCTGAGTCCAGAATCAGTGTCTGCGGGTCACACCACTGCCTCCTCTTCCCCTATGGTATGTGTTGGCCAATCTCCTGTCCAAGACGCAGGCCAAGATCCCTCCCTCCCACCCTGCACCTGGACCTTCGCAAGCACCATCAGCTAGCACATCCACTTCTGTGTCCCAGCGCAGCATACAGATGTCCATACCTCAGGCCTTTGAACAAAAGTGCAAATCTCAGCACAGACCCACCCCTAATGTTTTAGAGGGTCAACAGCAGGCCCTCGCCCATAATGTTTAAGAGTGTCAGCTCAGTAGCAGGCTCTCACTCCTAATGTTTTAGAGGGTCATCAGCAGGCCCTCGCCACTAATGTTTTAGAGGGTCAGCTGAGCAACAGACCATCACCCCTAATGGTTTAGATGGTGACCAGCAGGCCCTCACCCCTAATTTTTTAGATGGTCAGATCAGCAGCAAGCCCTCGCCCCTAATGTTTTAGATGGTCAAATCAGCAGCAGGAACTTGCCCCTAATATTTATAGGGTCAGCTCAGCAGCAGACCCTCACCCGTAATGTTTTAGAGGGTCACCAGCAGGCCCTCGCCCATAATGTTTTAGAAGGTCACCAGCAGGCCCTCGCCCATAATGTTTTAGAGGGTCAGATCAGGAGCAGGCCCTCGCCCATAATGTTTTAGAGGTTTAGCTCAGCAGCAGACCCTCACTCCTAATGTTTTTAGAGGGTCACCAGCAGGCCCTCACCCATAATGTTTTAGAGGGTCAGATCAGCAGCAGGCCCCTGCCCCTAATGTTTTAGATGGTCAGATCAGCAGCAGGCACTCGCTCCTAATGTTTTAGAGGGTCAGCTCAGCAGCAGACCCTCACCCCTAATGTTTTAGATGGTCAGATCAGCAGCAGGCCCTTGCACTTAATGTTTTAGAGGGTCACCAGCAGGCCATCAATCATAATTTTCCAAGGGTGTGTATGATGTCCTCCTTTATGTGTATTGGATTGCCTGTTCCTTGTATTGGATTGCCTTTTCCTTGTAATTTTTGGCAGCCCTTTCACTTAGTGCATAGGCTTTATGAGTGTAGGAGTCCCACTACCTGAACAATTGTACCACAATGTGAATGAGGCCCTCCTTTATGTGATATACAGGTTGTATCGGAGTGCCTCTTCCTTGTAATTTTTGGCAGCACTTGCACTTTATATACAAGTAAATATAAAGGAAAGAATGTTTCCTAACAATTTTTCCCCTAAAATCGATTTTATCTTCGGTTTTGTGCGTATGTTGTAGGACTTATTAATTAATAATATTTTGTGGAATATTATTAATTAATATTCATAAGTAGGCGTAACCGTCTCTCGCTAGCTCCGCCTATTTATTTCCTTTACTAGTTCCGTTCCCTGCACGCTGTAAACTACCTTGTGCTATGGCGGCTGCTATAAAGACAATGTACACAGTACTTTAAATAATAAAAGGATTTATCACAAAATAACTTGTCTACTGTCTAATTCTTTGGACTATATATATATATATATATATATATATATATATATATTTATATCAACGTATATAAATACATATATATATATCCGCACAACAATACAATGTTATACACTGACTACACTGCACACTTCCCACACGTAATTCCACCCACAATACTAACTAAATAATACACACACTCACACTTATAGATTAAAGCCCACCCAAGCCTAATCTTAGCTATCCCTAGGAAACAAAGGGTTAAATAGCAACTTACTGGCAGAAAGCTAACAGTAGGGGATAATGAGGGGTTAATATGGTACTGCAGGGGCTACAGGGGTTAGCCAAGGGAGTATATTGCAGGGGTTAATGCAACAGGTATTGCAGGGGTTTGGGGTACTGGCAAGGCAACAGGGGGTTAATGCAGGGCTGGGGTATTGCAGGGGTAGCAGCAGGGGCTTTGCTAAAGGCTCATGGGCCCTGGTGCAAGAGTTCAGCTTGGCCCCCCCCCCCCCCAGCGCTGGTGCACCTAGCTTTTCTGCCGGCCAAGTCAAAAACTGACCCCCCCCCCCCATGCCAAATTCTCACCCTAACCTTTTTCCTCCTAACATCACGTATATCACTACAGAACATACAGGGTAAGGCTACATTCACACGTTGTTTTTGCGGCCTCCGATCTGCAGATTTTGCGGCTCAGATGCGGACCCATTCACTTAAATGAACATTGTGTGCTGTCCGCATCTGTATGTCCATTCCTATTTTTGTCAGTTTTTCAGACAAGGATAGGCATTGTTACAGTGGATCTGCAAAAAAAATGGATGCCATACGGAACATCATCCTTTTTTAGTGGATCCGCAATTTGCAGACTGCAAAACACAACGTTCGTGTGAATGTAGCCTAATACAGTGCCCCATACCTCGTAATCCAGTGACGTCTCTGATGTAGATCTTCTCTTTCCTCATCTTCTCCTTTCAGACCAGACGCCATTTTTCAGCCATTTCTCATCTCTGCAGTTAGACAGAAAAAAATCTTAGTTTACTACTTTTCCATCATCCTCCCGTCTTCTGGACAAATCATCCTACCACCCCCAGTACTGTGCCACTAGTACCACACAAATAGTGCCCTACAATAATTATTGGCACACAGTGTCCTAAAATAACTGCGCCCAGCAAATAGTGTCCCGTAATAGTGTAAACATAACGTGCCCCAGAAATAACTGCGCCCCCAGTGCCAGTAAAAATGCCCTCAGTGCTCCCGTGCCATTAAGAAATGCCCCCAGTGCCAGTAAAAATGCCCCCAGTGCCCCCATGTGCCAGTAAAAAAAAGCCCCCAGTGCCAGTAAAAATGCCCCCAGTGCTCCCGTGCCATTAAGAAATGCCCCCAGTGTCAGTAAAAATGCCCCCAGTGCCCCTATGTGCCAGTAAAAAAAGCCCCCAGTGCCAGTAAAAATGCCCCCAGTGCTCCCGTTACATTAAGAAATGCCCCCAAGTGCCAGTAACAAATGCCCCCAGTGCCAGTAAAAATGCCCCCAGTGCTCCCATGCCATTAAGAAATGCCCCCAAGTGCCATTGAGAAATGCTCCCAGTGCCAGTAAGAAATGCCCCCAGTGCCCCCATGTGCCAGTAACAAGTGCCCCCATGTGCCAGTAACAAGTGCCCCCATGTGCCAGTATGCCCTTCACCGTAACCCAACGTCTCTGTCCACAGGATATACCATCCTTGCCTTGTCTTTCTGTCTTTGTTCTTTGAGTATCAGCTTCTCTCATTTTCAACTTCTGTTGGTCAGACTTCTGGGATGGCTTCACTCTCATTTTCTTGTGGCGCCGGTCTTCAGCTGCTCCCACTGTATTCTGGGACGGCTTCACCTTTGATTGCCTGGGTCGATCCATGTAGCCCCTCCTGTTTTTTTCTTTTTGGGGTATGGTTGACCAGGGAATGGAGTAAAAGACGCGACTTTTCTTCTGACAATTCTTCTTTCACCTTGATTGAAGAGTCTGTCGTAGAGGAGGTTCTCCCATGGACAGATTCGTAGGTCTTTACAAGGCAGGTCAAAATTTCTGGAATGTGAGGTGATGTCATAGTATCTAAATTCTAACTGCGGGAAGAACACCGCACCAACTATCATTCAATCCATCCCTTACGAACGTCACCACCAGAGTTGAAGTGACAAATACTTTCAGGAAGTAAAGGGAACTATCTCTACAGTGCCCTAATCTAATCCCACATTCATACACAAAATTCTCCCAACTCTCCCCCCCCCCCGCCCAACACACCCAAACCCACATGAAACAATAATATACAAATAAATGTTCGTTAAGGCATTACGGGGCTTCAGGACCGGGTCGTGATCCTGTCCCAAATATCCACACCCCACACGAGTCCTCCGGTTCTTGGGCTTTCCAGGTGATAAACCCTGAACCTTCTCCATCTCTGTCTTTCATGTGTCTCTGCTTGGTTCTCCTGTAACTGGTTGGCCAGCCTCGTCACCCTCCGGTAAATGAAACACAGTCCAAGATACATTGCGATGACCAGAACCAGCAGAATAATCACAGGGTGTGTTAACAAATTGAAGAAGGAGGTAGCTTTCGGGCTGTACCCGAACAGGCTCTCCCACTATGACACTTCTGAGTCTTTGTCCAGAGCCAGGGAGATCCCTGTTATTTTAATCCGATCGTGCTCCAGCTGGATTGTGGCTCGGTGCTCAGCCTCTTGAAGACCTCTGATAATTCTGTCTTCTTCACCGAAGTCTAACAAGAGCCGCTTGAGTTCTCTGCCAAAGCCAAGTGGCATCCTCTGGAGCCTCACGGGAGTATCGGTGTGGATATTGAGTCTTCTCTCTGGCGTCATCGGGGTCCTGTAAACCCTCTAAGACATGGTTTACGTCAAGCTGGGTCTTAAATCCTTCCTCGGCATGTCGCGCAACGTCCCCGAGCTTACTCCTCAGAACCTCCATATCCATTGTGTTCAGGGCACCTACTCCTAATGCACCTCCACCCAATCCCATGGAGATCAGATCTCTCCTCCCCCTGAATTTCCTGTGACGGAAATCCTCTTTTCTCACCTCTTGCCCTGCCTCTATCCAACCTCTCATCATGTCGACTTGGTTCCTCACAAACTCCTCACACCTGTGATCCCAGTGGTCCACCCGGAAGTCATCTACGGAAATTCGCCAAGTATATAGGACGAATTTTGTCCCTGTGATGATCTTCCATGGGGATGACAGCTGAGGAGCTATGGGGTCTGCCAAGTGATGGATAGAGACGTTGCAAGAGTCCCGATGTGGTTTGACGGGCTGTAGATGTTCTACTTCGTACAGGACCTTGACCACTGTAACACATACTTGGCCTCTACCCCTGAACTGATACCACTGGTCACTGTCTCCTGCCTGTAACGCTAGGTTCCCAATAGGTTTGGAACTGGACAGATAGACCCACTGTGTAAAGTACCAGCACCCTTCATCTACCGCCTCACAAAAAGGCCATTCAAACGGACCATCTTTATTGATGTTAAAAGTTAATGTCCCTGCCTCTGGGGTCTTTCCAATTGGAAGACACGTACCTACCTCGGTATTCCTCTGTCATAGAGGTACCATCCATCCATACCTCCACACTGGGGGTATTCACCCCATTGCATACTATGTCCCATCTCCAGGGATTAGTATTCAACATGACCATCTGTGTATCCGGTTCCCAGTGGGCATAGGTGATGAAATAGTGCCCCGTCACCTCCGGTACACAGTCGCTCCTCATGATCGTGATCATGAAAGACCGTATGGATGGAGAACCCCTTACCAGAGTATACCTTGGATCCTTGGCATCGGTCCGTGCCTTTAAACTGTTGCTCGATACAAGCCCTCCAGTTTTACCGGACCACTCTGGTCATTCCACAAGGCCTGACCAGAGATGCTGCAGTTTAACCTTAACATCATTACACTGGTACGTAGATAGTCTGTGGACACATGTCCTTGGACGTACTTGGATTCCCTGGTGATGATCATCTGAGAATCCCTCAGCATGCAATATGCCTTTTAGGGTGCCTTTTACAGGTATGGGCCTATCAAAGTATGTCCTCATCCTCAAACCACCTTGGCCGTCCTTCTTTGGGAAGGTAGCCTTGAGAATGTACCATCCGCTGTACTCTGCCCCAGTGACATCATCAGGACTCAGAACCCCTTCTTTTGTACACAACACCATGGTAGTGTTGGCTTCCACCTGCTTGTAGGGATGCAAGTGGGGGTCCCTAGACACCCATCTTAAAGACTTGATAGGTGTTGGATTCAGAGTCTCGAAAGTGTCTGTATTCCTTGAGGCAGAGGGCGTGTAAATCATGTTGTATGGCAGACACGTTCTCCACAGGGGTGTAGTGTTGTGTTATACTGTCGGCAAAACCCTCCCTCTGGAACCCATACATATACCACTGTCCGGGAGTAAACGTGAGGTTACTGTATGGTTCCAGGATTTTGCCTCCTAAACACTCCACTCTTATGAGACCTGAAACCCTAAATGACATTGTACCATTGGAAGATTCACGATTCTCCCCCGAAGAGACTGCATATGCCATCACCATGCTCGCCGGTGATCTCTCGAATGATAGTGTATGTGTTCTAAATATTGTTCCTGTGACCCACCTTCGACCAACCAACTCCCCCCCCCCTTTTTACCCAAACCGAATTGCACTAATTTTGGGTTGGGGAAACTCGGGTGGCTTTGGCTTGGTCGATGTGGACCCAGAAAGTATCCTGTCGCCTGAGTGACCTTTTCTTTGTTGTCAATGGCCTCTGTACCTTAAGCATGGTATCACCCATTACCTCCAGGACTTGGAAAGGTCCTTCCCAATTTGCGTCCCATGGACCAGCATGGCGGAAGACCTTTACCATGACCATGTCTCCTACAGAGGGCATTGGTGTTTCCCCCTGTAGATACGGTTTGTTCAACCGTATAGCTGCATGTGGCAGTACCTCCTTCAGGTTCTGTTGAACCTGTTGGAGGAACGTGTCCCTGGCGATAGCATTCTTCATAGGTTCAGACACTTGAGGCTCATTGGGTAAACACAGGGGCATTTTTCATCCGGTCATCAGCTCGAATGGTGTGATACCGGTACTCGACGCCTCTGTGGCTCGGGTACCCATCAGCACTGCAGGAAGGGATGTCACTCATGAGGACCCCCTTTCCAACAGTGCTTTACCCAGCTGTGTTTTGAGGGTCCGGTTCATTCGCTCCACGATGCCCGCTGACTGCGGGTGGTAAGGGACATGAAACCTCTGCTTTATGTCCAGAAGTCCACAAAGCGCTTTCATGACCTTACCTGTGAAATGAGTCCCTCTGTCAGATTCTATCACTCTGGGGATACCCCATCGTGATAGAACCTGTTCCCAGAGGACCCGGGCAGTCGTGGTAGCTGAATCATTGACTGTGGGGATGGCTTCTACCAACTTGGAGAAGACATCCACCACCACCAGTGCATAACGGCAGTTACGGCTTCCTAGCGGCAGTGGTCCAATATAATCGATCTGGATTGCAGACCATGGACCTTCTGCCGGCGGAACCCTCTGTAACACTGGCTTCAGGGCCGGAGCCCTTGGGTTCACCTGAGCACACACCAGGCATTGCTGAGTGACTTCCTCTACCGTGTTGGACATCCCTGAACAGTATAATTTGTCCTTCAAGAGGGACAGGAGTTTATCCCGGCCAAGGTGTTCGAACAACTGGTGATTGAGTCTCGTCAGCTCTGCTTGCAGATGCTGCGGGACTACGGGTAGAGGAAGAGCTTGCGTACCGGTATCATGGCACAGAATCCCCTGTAGTATTACCCAGGGATGCTGTGGAGCTGTGATGTGTGTCATTAGAAGAGGATCTTTTGCCTGTTCCTCTTCGAATGACACAGGGCCATCCTTGAGCATTGTTTGCCTTACTGCAATCCGGCAAGTAGGGATTTGTTTGATGCCTGGTTCCCGAAGGATCCCAGACACTGCCGCCATTTTAGCCAGTTCATCGGCCTTGTTGTTCCCCATGATTAGAGGTTGGTCTCCTCTCTGGTGTGCTGGGACTTTGATGATTGCTGCCTTCGCAGGATGTGCCATACCCCACTCCCACAATTCCTGGAGGACCGTCACGTGGGCCAGAGGTTTGTTCTGGCTGTCCACAAACCCTCGCCTCTTCCAGGTGTCCAGGTGCAGCGTGAGGGATCGAACCACATATGAGCTGTTGCTATATATCGTTCGATTCCCTGGAGGTTGAAGGAGGAGGGCCTCCTTGACAGCCTCCAGTTCCGCCTATTGTGCTGACAGATGACCTGGCAACCTGACGAGACTTTGAATGCCTGTGGTCTCATCCAGCACCGCAAACCCTGTCACATAGGTACCATCCAGACAGAAATGAGAGCAATCAACAAAGATGACCCTGTCTTGTGGATGAATGACAGTCCTGAACATTTGAGGTGCTGGATCTTGTGACGGTTGTCCACAGTCATGTTCAGTCCCGGTCATATTCAATAACTGGGACAGAACATACTTTGCCTTGTGGTCCACTTTCAGATTCCGGCCACTGAGGTCCATGATCCACCTCCCGAATCTCTGTTGGGAGACTACAGGGAGTGTGTCTCAGAGTAAAAGGACCAAAGGGGAGTGTGGAGTCTGCAAGGTGAGGGGTCTGAAGCCTACAATATGCTCGGTAGCTTTTACCGCATAGTGTATGGCTGCCAGTTGTTTGGCACATTCGTCAAACCCTCGTTCGACAGGAGAGAGGAGCCTGGAGAAATATCCTATGGGTCTATTGTCGTGTCCTATCTGTTGGAGAAGGACAACCGAAATAGACTCCGTCCCAGCATACGCCTTTATGGCCATTTCCCCATCGGGGTTTGGTGTGGCCAACACAGGGGCAGATGAGAGGTCTCTTTTCAGGATTGAAAAGGCCTCTTCCTGGAGTTCAGACCAACCCTTGAGTGAGGGTTCTTCTCCTCTGAGGAGTTCATAGAGGGGTTTTACTTTGGCAGCAAAATCCTCTAAAAACTCCCTCATGAAATTTGCCACTCCAAGGAACTTCCGCAAGTCCTGCAGAGTACCGGGCCGAGGTAACTTCACCATGGCTTCCACTCAGGCTGCCATGATTCTTTTGGTTCCAAAAGAAATCTGTACCCCAAGGAAAGTCACCTCAGTCCTGGCCAAGTTTGAGTCCAGATTGTGCTAGGAGTCCCAACAGCTCCCTTAACAAAACCAGGTGCTCTTCCATGGTTTCCGTGTGCAGGAGCACGTCATCTACATATTGCAAGAGACATTCCAGCCGAGAAAACACACTCAGCACGGCCGCCAATGCCTGATGAAAATATGTAGGACTGCTATGGAACCCCTGGGGGAGTACATTGAACATGTACTGCTTATCCCCTACTGTAAAGGCAAATTTGTACCTACATCCTTCCGTGAGTTCAATGGAGAAGAACCCGTTGGCGACATCAATGGTCGAAAATATGCGGCTTTTGCCACTTATTCTCGCCATTATGTTGGGAGTCTGTGCGACAACAGGGGCTGACATTGGGGTGTACTTATTCAGGACTCTGAGATCAATGGTGAGCCTGAATGCTCAGTACCTTTCTTTTTTACTGGCCATAAAGGGTTATTGCACTTAGAATTACCCTCTATGACCACGCCCCTCGCATCCAAATCCTAGACCGTTTCCAGTATTGACTGGTTGGCCTCTGGCGGGAAGTGGTATTGTCGTTGAGGTGGTGGGTCCGGTCCTTGGATATCCACCTGAACGCCAATCAATCTTCCGCAGTCGTACTTGCTTTGGTCCCACAGATCCGGATGCTCGTACACAATGGGTTCGAGGTCTACATTGTGCGAGATCTCTGGCCACTTGTGTTCGAGAACATCCACCATGTTCTCCACTGCTGGCAAGGGTGGTCCCAGACACTGGCGTTGTATAACACACACCTTGGATTGTCTGGCGCCCTTCCAGACAATGCAATTTGCCAAATCGAGGATCCATCCATTCTGGGTCATTACATCGGTTCCGATGATGTTGTCGGAACCGGGGTAATACCACATCGGGATCTTGAGGGTCATGTATTTGGCAACCTGCACTGTCACCTCTTCGATCCTGTGGGCCTTTACCCCCCCTTGTTGGTGATCAAATCTGATCACCCAACACTGAGGGCTTTTGGGGTGCAAATCATGTTTGACGTTGGTGATAGAAATTTCCACACCTGTGTCAAGCATGATTTGTGTTTCCTGTTCCTTTATTTTGGATTTTATATGGGGTCTCCCCGAAGATTCCAGTATGACAGGACATACTGGCGACAAATCTTTAGGGATCCCTGCCCTTCATTCCAAGTCGACCAGACTCCCAGTAGGTACCTGTGTGGTACATACTGCCACTTGTGGTTTTGTGGAATTTTTAGATTCCACAACCACTTTTTCTTTTTCTGGGATATTTACAATGGCCACACACTTGGGTGTCTGGCCTTGTAGGTAACCCTGGCTCCTATCTGCCTGCTCTCCCCCTGTTCTGGCATAATTAGGTTTCGACTTGAAACCATTATTATTGCCAGATTTCTCAGGGTAGCGGACAGTTCCTCTTTATGTGTCCGAACTGTAGACACTGGTAGCATCGGATGCTCCCTGTCCTTTCCAAGGGCGGAGCCTTGGGGTGAACAAATGAATTTGGTCTAGTATGGCGTACACGTTCATCTTGCGATTTAATGTGTACAGGTACATGCTCCCTCACTTTCAAAGACTTTTTACTGTGCAGTATATCCTGCCTACACTGCTTAATAGTCATGGCTGCGTCAGTGAGTGATGGCTCCCTAGCTGCACTCAGCCGGATTGCAGTGTCAAGGTATGGGAACTTCTCCACAAACATGCGGATCATGCCTTGTGGGACTCCTATACCTTGATCCATGGTTACCTTCCTGTACATGGCTTCAAACCTACTACACAACGACAAAGGCTCGTCGTATATAGTAGGCTTGAACTTTGTCAATATTTCCGGAGTAACGTCCCCATGACCTGTTGCCAGTTTCATGAGTAAGGACAGACGATCCTCCTCATCATGAAACCGCCCATTCCTGGGTTCCGTTCTCCCCGTTGCCTCATACCTTTGGTTAAGGTGTGTCGGCAACCACAGATTAAACAGCTCCATGCGATGTTGAGGAGCCACCGAATATTTATTACAGTGGCCCTCAAACATATCGCATGCCGTAAACGGATCTACAGTGGGATCATATTTCGGGATCTCCTTGCAGATCCGTAACAGGAAATTTATCCTTTCCATGTTGCCATGATTGGGATAATTTTCCTCCGCCCATTCCGGACGATATGGGGGACTGGAAGAGGTGTATTCTGGTTCCCACCTACTTTCATATCCTCCACTGCTGTCCTGACCCTGGAAGCGGTTGCTATGTCTATACTCCGTCGGAGTAGGAGTAAACCGTAGCCTCCGTTCCACCTGTCCTCCCGTATCTGAAGCCCCGGATCTGTGATCCATATGAGATGTGGCCTCCGTTGCCATCATCTCCCCCTATGCCGTTCCCGAAACACAAACCTGTTTCGTAGGCAAGGGTAACCTGCTCTCAGTACCAGGCCATGACAGATTACTAATAACCTGCTGCAAATCCTTAATGGTTTGCGTCTTTGCAGCCAAATCCTCTCTAAGAGAGTTAGCCAGCGCATCCATGGATGCGGCTCTGTTTTTAAACTGATTTATCTTAGTGTATAGCCGGAGGAGCTCCCTGTCCATGTCGGAATAATAGCTCTCCTTCTCCGAGAGTCTAGATTACAACACACAGATTTCTCTACCCCTCGCGGCTGTACACTGGGTCCCTTCTTCTAGTTGAGTCTCAAGTGTGGCTATGCGCTTAGAATTTTCTACACAGCACTGGCAGTGGAAGCTCTCCTGTGTGGAGACCTTCCCTGTCTGTGCTGCATTAACTGTCTCCACGTGTCGTGGCTTCCAGATGCTGTCCTCAAAAGTGTGAACTAATTTGTCCAGCATCTGGAGGCGTTTCGTGGTTTTGTGAAAGATGCTTTTGCTTATGCACACTTTGTCGTGTGCATAGGCTTGGTCTAACAAAGCAGACCAAAGCATCTCCATGGACTTGTATGAGGTGGGGAGTATGGGGTTAAATGTACTGTTTTTGCTTAAGTGCTGCAGTGTGGCAAAGGTCATACTCACTTTTTCGGTGGCCATTCTGCTCTGAGTCGTCTGCGTCCTTCTAGTTTCGGAACTTCTTTTTCCCGTCCAGCCGGAGACCTTCACCCATCTACGCTGCTTGGAAAGAGATCCTCTTCCTCTGGAACGCCTGCCGTTGACTCTTCTGGATCCACTCGAAGCGTGAATTGACTCTCGCCGGTTCAGTCGTGCAAGGGAATAAAAAGCACGTTACTTTTAGGTTCGCTGTTTGTGGATGTTTCCTGTGCAAACTGCCACCCACACTTGTGTTATCCGTCCAACTTCAAGGTCGAGGAGCACAATATAGCACGACACTGCACAGTGTCCCTCCGCTATTTGTCCGCTCCCTATCCGCCTATCTTAGTTGACGCGATAACACAATTGCGGCACGTATTCACAGAACAACAGTCCACAACCAGTTCGGGCTGGCTCGCCAAATGTTGTAGGACTTATTAATGAATAATATTTTGTGGATTATTATTAATTAATATTCATAAGTAGGCGTAGCCGGCTCTCGCTAGCTCCGCCTATTTATTTCCTTTACTAATTCCGTTCCCTGCACGCTGTAAACTACCTTGTGCTATGGCGGCTCCTATAAAGACAATGTACATGGTACTTTAAATAATAAAAGGATTTATTACAAAATAACTCGTCTACCGTCTAATTCTTTGGACTATATATATATAAACTAGCTGAAGGACCCGGCTTCGCCCGGGTATATTTAATTTATTTCTTTTACTGTTTGTGTGTGTGTCGTTAAAAGATATCGAGAGTGCCCTCTACAGTGCCTTATCCTTTAACAGTGACCTCTACAGCGGCCAGCCCCTTTAACCCCTTCGTGCCCGGAGCTTTTTTCGGTTCTGCATTTTCGTTTTGCGCTCCCTGCCTTCAAACAGCCATAACTCTTTTATTTTTCTGTTCACATAGCTGTATGAGGGCTTGTTTTTTGCGGGACAAGTTGTACTTTCCAACGCCACCATTTAATATTGCATACGGTGTAGTGGGAAGCGGGAAAAAAATTCCAAACCGGGTGAAATTGCAAAGAAAACGCTACTCCGCTACAGTTCTACGGGTTTCTTATTTACAGCGTTCGATGTGCATTAAAACTGATCCATTACTTTCATTCTACTGGTCAGTACGAATCCAGCAATACCTAATATGTATAGTTTTTCCTGCGTTTTCATAGTGATAAAATAATTAGAAAGTTGCCCTTTTTTTTTTTCCCTTGTCAAATCTTGACCCCTATAACTTTTTGGTATTTATGTGTACAGAGCTGTATGGGGGCTCATTTTTTGCGGGACGATCTGAAGTTTTTATTGATACCATTATGGGGTGTGTATGAATTTTTGAAAAAAAAGCGACAAAAAGCGGCAAATCGCCATTTGGACGCTTTTTTCCGCCACACAATTCGCCGTATTGGAATTTTTTTTTTATATTTTAAAAGTACGGGCGTTTTCGGTCACGGTGATACCCATGATGTCTATATTTATTGTTATTTAGGTATTTATTTTTTACTTATACGGAAAGGGGGGTGATTTGAACTTTTACATCTTTTTTATTTTTTATATATTTTTTTAACATTTTTTTTAATTTTTTTTTTACTATTAGAAAGCTCAAATATGGGCTTATATATTGTGGCTTTTTTTTTTTTCTTTATGAGCAATTCTGGGTTTTATAGACTCAGAAAGCCATGAATTGCTCATTTCTTATCCTGGCCTGCCATCTAGTGGCCAGAATAAGAATTGCAGTTTGAAAACTGTAATCCTCACCAGCGAGGATTACAGTTTTCATATGGTGTACAGACACCCCGATTGGCCACACAGGGTGTCTGTACACCACCCGGAAGCGAACGCTTCCGGGTTTAGACGCAACTAGATGCCGTGATCACGTGTGATCACGGCATCTAGTCACCCCGGAAGACGCCGCCGACACAGTAGGTAGCGGCAAGTCTCTGCTGTTAGAAACAGCAGAGACTTGCCGGCCATGACGCCCGCATCACCCCAGCGCCGTACATGTACGGCGCTGGTCGTGAAGGGGTTAACAGTGACCTCTACAGCGACCCACCCCTTTAACAGAGACCTCTACAGCGGCCCACCCCTTTAACAGTGACCTCTACAGCAGCCCGCCCCTTTAACAGTGACCTCTACAGCAGCCTGCCCCTTCAACAGTGACCTCTACAGCAGCCTGCCCCTTTAACAGTGACCTCTACAGCTGCCCACCCCTTTAACAGTGACCTCTACAGAAGCCTGCCCCTTTAACTGTAACCTCCACAGCAGCTAGAGTGGCCACTGTCTTCACCCCAGAAAGCCAGACCTCACCGTCCATTCCCCCAAACGTGAAACAGCGCCCCCAGTTCCCATGAAGACACATCACTAAACATGAGGCCACGCCCCCCCTGGTTCCATGAAGACATGGAGGAGAAGCTGTCTGAGTGTGAGCTACTGAAAGGGTGGACATCCCTGTGTCTGTCAAGGCACTGTGTCGGACGGAGAACAGGTAGCCAGAAAACTGGACTGTCCAGCCTAAAGCCGGAGATCTGGCCACCCTAACATCAGCCTGCCCCTAGGGTGGCCAGAGGTCTTGTTTTAGGCTGGACGGTCTGGCTTTCAGACTCCCTGTCCTCTGTCATGCACAGGGCCTGGATGGACACAGCAGCAGCACTCTCAGCAGCAGCACTGTGCAGTCTGAGCAATGAGCTGCAGGGAGAAAGTCACCCTCCCTCCACCCCTGCAGCTGACAGAAGGTGATTTTTACCAATATTTTTAATCCCGGTCAAATGCAGCATGGAAGGGGCGTGGCCTGACTGAGTCAGGGGCGTGACTTAGTGGGTTCTGGGGGGGGTGCTTTTAAGTCTTTCTTTTGACGGTGGCCAGAATTACAGGTCGATGCCTGATTTAGGAGGAAAGTGGGTAGCAGTGGAAGAAAACATCTTTTATTACTACTGAACAGTAAATATGTAAAATTTACATTATATGAGGTAATGATTGATGATGAGTTAGTCTAAAACATAAGTTATAGTTATGGTAACTGGGAATACCCATTTACCATTGTCATCCACAGTGCTCTGCCTCTTTAATGCAGGCCTAAAGCAGTGAACTGGCTAGGTTGTCATAGAAACCTGATGTGTGCCTGTGAGCTTCTATTGGCTGATAAGGGTCATGTGACCAGGCTACTATTGGCTAATGCATTTTTTGGGAATATCTCAGGAACGGTACGTCCTGGAGAGTTGAAAACTGTTCTAAAACCTTCCCGGATGTACATGTGTGCCAAATTTTGTGATTGTAGCTGCAGCGGTGCGTATTCCTTTAGCGGACATACACACACACACATACACTCAGCTTTATATAATATATATATATATATATATATATATATATATATATATTTATATCAACATACACTGCACACTTCCCACACGTAATTCCACCCACAATACTAACTAAATAATACACACACTCACACTTATAGATTAAAGCCCACCCAAGCCTAATTTTAGCTATCCCTAGGAAACAAAGGGTTAAATCGCAACTTACTGGCAGAAAGCTAACAGTAGGGGATAATGAGGGGTTAATATGGTACTGCAGGGGCTACAGGGGTTAGCCAAGGGAGTATATTGCAGGGGTTAATGCAACAGGGATTGCAGGGGTTTGGGGTACTGGCAGGGCAACAGGGGTTAATGCAGGGCTGGGGTATTGCAGGGGTAGCAGGGGTTACAATGGTAGAGCAACAGGGATGGGGTTATGGCAGGGCAATCAAGGGTTAAGCAAGGCAGGGGTAGTATATGGTATTGCAGGGGTTAAGCAAGGCAGGGGGTACAGGGGCACTGGCAGGGCAGCAGGGGTTAACAGGGCAATCAAGGGGTTAAATAGGCATTGGTGGTTCAGGGGAACCTAGGGTACTTAGCCAATCCTTTTGGGGGTCACTGCTCGTTGTCCTGGGGGAGATCCTCGCTTGATGTAAAGCTCGTTGTCTTCTGAGGATGATTCTTGCTGGTGGGGCTGCACGGCTCAACTGAAGAGCGCAGCGCGATCGGGTTATTTAAACCCGATCACGCTTGCTCCCGTGCTCCCGCGCTGCTGGTGAGCGAGCGCGCCAGCAGCCCTGTGTGCACGTGATCCGGCGCAGTGAAATGACGTCACT
>ONZH01008822.1:0-37537 GCA_900303285.1 Rhinella marina
ACACCTGGATGAGGTAGGACCAGCTTTTTATTGTATAAAAATGAGGGGGGGCCCGATCCAAAGTTTGCACTGGGGCCCATAAAACTCTTGTTACGCCACTGACTGTGTATGGCTATGTAAACTACACTGTTTGGATATACTAAATGTGGTGGACCTGAGGCAAAGTAGCCAAAATGTTCCCTGCTAACTACAAGGATGTCTCATGCAGCTAGCTGATCGCAGCGGTTGTGCTAGAGAGGAATAGCTTTAGTAATCTACTGTAAAAAATGTTTTCCAAACAATTAAAACAATTACATAATATTTATATTATTGCATATTAGAAATGTTAATGTTTATATATTTGTATACAATGCATCTAATATCATGATTATTTACTAGTTATCTTTATCAGCATTAGAATAGTAGTAGTAGCCAGGGGCATAACTAGCATAGCGGCAGACCATGCGATTGCTATGGGGCCCAGAGCAAAAGGGGACCGAGTCTTAGTTGGGATTATTTCCTCTTCTACTGGAGGTGAAAACTTGGTGTACTCTCCTTCCCTGGTATTCTTCCAGCCCCACTCTGTGCATCATGATCTGATGCTGTGTGCTGTAAGGTCACAGTACATCGCGGCAGGAAGAAGACCAGGGAGGGAGAGTCAATCTGCCGAGCGGCAGCGCCGTCCGGAGCTGGATAGGAAGGGTCTGATGGGCGGTCTGATCTGAGGCTGAGAGGTCTGATCTGAGGCTGATGTCGGCTGGGAGGTCTGATAGGAGGATGATAGAGGTGGGGGGGCAGATCTGGGGCTGAGAAAGGAAAGGGACAAAGACAGGAGGTACAGTTGTAAAGGAAGAGGCAGGGAGAGTGAAAGCTGGGTGAACCTCTCTTTGGACCCCCCTGGGATGAGCTTGGCTGCCATGATTAATGACAAATAAAGAACTAAATACATAACATTCTGAACTTAAAAATTAGACTGCTATGTTTGGTCAATTAGACTGTACTATATGTAAATATATATATATATATATATATATATATACACAGTATTTTTTTTCGCCCTATAAGACGCGCCGGCCCATAAGAAGCACCTAGGTTTTAGAGGAGGACAATAATAAAAAATATATTTTTCGTCAGACCTCTGGTCAGACCACCAATCAGACGCCTAATGTTATATATAATAATATTATATAATAAAATAAAAAAGCCACTTACCTCTCTCTGCTACAGGACACCGCCGCTCTTCTGCCCGCACTCTCTCTTCTTCCTTCTGCCTCCGGCTGTGCTGTGACCCGGCGCGCACAGTGTGAACACAGCAAACGGAGGACCATGAAGCGGTGAGTAGAGTCTTCATCGCTTCCTTGTCCTCCGGCGCTATATATATATGGAAGCGCTCATTAGCATTCACCCCATAAGACGCAGGAGCATTTTTGCCCCCACTTTTAAGGCAAAAATTAGGTATATAGTATATGGGACAGTGTGATGTCTGTGAGTATACGTGCATATAATAAATAAATAAATAATATATTTATCTTATATAGTGCAGGCGCCATTTTGTGCTACAAAAAATACAGTGCTCTAGAGTTTTTTTAATTGAACCGCAATTTATGTAACTTACCCCTAAGTCAATTATATGTTTGACCAAATATAGTCCTCACATTTTTAAGTTGAGAATTTTGCATGGCCCCAGAATTATGTTACAAATATCCAAATGGCCCTCGGCAGCAAAAAGGTTCCCCACCTCTGCTCTAAAGAAACAACTTTTACCAAATGAGCAGTGGAAAAAATGGCCCAAGGGTCATTGAAAAGGGTTTAGGCGGAAACCCTTCTGTCCTGTGTGGGGGGCCCGGTTTGATTCTTGCTATGGGGCCCTTACTTCTCTATGTACGCCACTGGTAGTAGCAGTACAGAAAAAAAGAACTAACAAATATAGACTCATTGACCCTGCACCCTGATAGCAATGTCGGATTGCTGCAAAACTCGGCATGCAGTTATGTCTCAGGCAGATATATAAATGATTACACTAGTGCTCGGATTAGAAACTGGGTCTTGCCACAAGACGGTGTGAAAATGCGGCCCAATAAAAAGACTCTCAGATGCTACTTTTGGGTAGTGTACCTTTCAAAGAGAGATTGTTGACTACGAGACATGCCTCTACAACACTCAAAGACATTTTGTCTAGTTGACAGACTTTGAGAGGGGGCACATCATTAGACTGAGAGAAGCAGGATAGTCGTTTTGATGAACTTCCGGCCATCTAAGCTGTTCTGACCTAGCTGTTAGGAGGCGTTGGATCTGCCAACAAGCACGAGCAACTACCAGTTTGGTTGTCCACCATCCAAACACAGGCGGCACCTTCATTACACATCCCTGTCTGTGCCCACATAATTTCCAGATGCTTAGCAGAAGGAAATTTGGTATCACGACGCCCATTACATGTCCTGCCATTGACAGCCAGCCACCATCACTTTCGTTTGCAGTGGTGTTGTGAATGAGAAACCTGGACTGCTATGGATTGGAACCCAGCGTTATGTACAGGACATCCTACAGCCCCATGGGTTCCTCTCATGGCAGGGCTTCCAACTGGCATTATTCAGCAGGGTAATGCTTGCCCACACACAGCAAGGATTTCTCAGGAATGTCTACACCAGATTGCACCACTTCCTTGGTTGCCAGGTCACCATATTTATCACCAATGCAGCATTTATGGGACCAGCTGGGACATCAGCTTCAGCAACTTATGATGAGTGTGCAGGATCTACAGGACCCAGTTGTAACATTTGTGGGCAAATGTGCCGCAGGATACCATATAGAACCTACATGCCTCCATGCCCAACTGTATCTCATCCTGTATCCAGGCTAGAGGCCATATCTCATCTTGTATCCAGGCTAGAGGCCGTATCTCATCTTGTATCCAGGCTAAGAGGCCATATCTCATCTTGTATCCAGGCTAGAGGCCATATCTCATCTTGTATCCAGGCTAGAGGCCATATCTCATCTTGTATCCAGGCTAGAGGCCATATCTCATCCTTGTATCCAGGCTAGAGGCCATATCTCATCTTGTATCCAGGCTAGAGGCCATATCTCATCTTGTATCCAGGCTAGAGGCCGTATCTCATCTTGTATCCAGGCTAGAGGCCGTATCTCATCTTGTATCCAGGCTAGAGGCCGTATCTCATCTTGTATCCAGGCTAGAGGCCATATCTCATCTTGTATCCAGGCTAGAGGCCATATCTCATCTTGTATCCAGGCTAGAGGGCCATATCTCATCTTGTATCCAGGCTAGAGGCCATATCTCATCTTGTATCCAGGCTAGAGGCCATATCTCATCTTGTATCCAGGCTAGAGGCCATATCTCATCTTGTATCCAGGCTAGAGGCCATATCTCATCTTGTATCCAGGCTAGAGGCCATATCTCATCTTGTGTCCAGGCTAGAGGCCATATCTCATCTTGTATCCAGGCTAGAGGCCATATCTCATCTGTATCCAGGCTAGAGCCGTATCTCATCTTGTGTCCAGGCTAGAGGCCATATCTCATCTTGTATCCAGGCTAGAGGCCATATCTCATCTTGTGTCCAGGCTAGAGCAGCCCAACAGGTCCTAGAACCTTGCTTCAGTTATACAGTTTTCCTCAATAAACCTCTCCTTTTGCTGTAATATTGTAATCATTTCCATATATCATCATTCCATTCAATACATTCCAACAACTACTTCCATTATTATTTTTCGTCGATGTACTATATATATATATATATATATTATATATATATATATATATATCCTTATAGGTACCAGTATGTGTGTGTCCATCCCTCTTTGGTATATCTACTAACCTGTCATGCATTCTAAATATGTATGTTTGAAGGACAGAAGATTATATGATTTGCTGGATATGATTAATGTCATTCATGTACACACCTCGGGCAGTTCTTTTTGCTGTGTTTTCCATTCTTTTTAAGGTTAAATAAATACATGTAAAATCTCATGAAAAATGCGGTCAAATCAATCAAGATACGATACATAAAAATGTGAAACTTCTAGAGGTTTGTTAGCCTGGCTTCTCTATGTACACGTCGTTTAAAAAAAAAAAAAGCAAAACTTTGCCACTAGAGGTCCTCGTTCTTATATAAAATAAAGTCCACTCTCCACATACGAAAAGCTAGACTGGAGGCCTATATATAATAATAAAAAAGGAAATAAAAATTAAAAATCACCATACACTTTACATGATATCCTTTGTGAAACATTGACATTTTGACACAGTGATAGATCTTGTTTTTCTAAAATAATGAAAAATCTTTTTTGTAAAAGATTTACTTTACAGATGTGGTTTCATACACTTAGTATAACACTAATAATAATAATAATAATAATAATAATAATAGTAGTATTCATCTATTTTATATGGTAGATAAAGAACTTTTATTACAGGCTGGTTTCAGAGAGCTTTAATGCAGCCGCATTTAGATGTCCTTGTTATTCAGTCTGCCTATGTAGGGCTACAGATAGGGTATAGAAAATGGGGCCCTGGTAAGCAAACATGAAAGCCTACACTCACCATTTTACAACACAATTTTTCATAAAATAAAAATAATACTGTAATACCACCATATAGAGTCAAGCAGTGGCATAACTAAAATGACTGGGCCCCACAGCAAATTAAGTAAGGGGGACAGAATGCAGGTAAACATATTGATAACCTGTCCTAAAAATAGGAAGCAGAGACAGCTGCCTGTAATGAAGCATCAGCTCTCTGCTTCATCATCCCTCCCCCTGCCGACTCTCCACACCTCTGGTCTGAGCGGGGGACAGGCCTGCTGGCAGTCAGCCACTGCTCCACCCGCTCCACAGACTAGAGCAGCCAATGTCCTGCTGCTGCTAGGAAGAAGGTAAGTATGAGCTGTTTATTATTTTTACTTTCTGTGAGTTGCACAATGTGGGCATATTACTGGGGGGCACAATGTGGGCATATTATTGGGGGCACAGATGGGCATATTACTGGGGGCACAGATGGCCATATTACTGGGGGCACAACTGGGCATAATAATGGAGGCAGATAACTGGGGAATAATTACTATGTGAGGCAGTAAGGGACTGGGTGGGATTAGGTGTATAGTTATGTTTTGGGCGGAGTTAGAGGTGTGGCCTAGTGCTGAAAAAATTAGCAGCGGCATGCTTTGTGCGCCGCGCAATATGTCGCTCTTTGTTCATTTACAAAGTTGGAAGGTATGGATGATCTATGCTGAGTCATCAATATTACTGGCTGCACAACCCCTTTAACGTGTTAATTTATGCTGTCGATTTCCACTATGGCTTTTACACCTAAAATACACTGTAAATCCGCATTTTCTATTCCGCAGACATCCTTAGTAGAGAGGAAGCATAAAAGGTGAAAAAAAGCAGTAAGCCGGAGAAGTATCACAGCATATCCTTGTTTTATGAGGGTCAGTAGGGCCACAGTGAACAGCTAATGAGGGGAAGAATAATTACTATACATGATAAATGATAGGACAGGCAGGCTGATATCTCTGTAACCTCGCTCACCAAGGTTATGACAGCCTTTAAGTTGAAGAAGATGCCACAGCAATTCATTACTAAGTCAGTTAAATGGAACTTAAATGAGGAGAGGAAAAGGCCATTTGTTACCATGTATTATGATAAATCTGTTCAAGGTCCGACCTGTTCTGACAAGACAGCCTCCTGAAGGAAGAGTGTCACAGCGGCTGGAGATTTATGAGATGCATGCAAACGTATGGATAGTTACATGGATAGCAATGCACAGGTATAGAGTCATAGTCAGTGACTGCTGGGGAGTTGAAATACTGTCATTAAGCCCCCCCCCCAAAAAAAAATTAAAAAAATCATAGTAAATAGTGCCTCTGTCCTAAGAAATGTCAAGATAGAGCCACACGTCAACTTTGTGGTCACCTGTGCAGGTGAAGCTCAAAGTTTCAACTGAGGGAGAAGTCACCACTTTTTCTTTTATATGGACAAACCCATAACTTAAAGTTACCCCCATGCAAAATCCGTAAGAGGGCCTCCGCATCCCATGTGGCCATTTATAATATTGGCGTCTTCCTACGTGTCAGAGAAACCTTTAAGCCATCTCTACCTCTACACCATCCATAGCTTTGTGTCAGCATAGCATAAAAGTTGCCGAGTAGCCCTCACCTAAGACTAGGGATCACTCCAACCTTAGGCCGCTTGACTGTTACAGTAAAAACGTAAGGGAATAATGTGCACAACAATTATAACAATTCTGACATTGACGGAACTCTTTTGAACATTGCAAATCTTTTTAGAGGGTTAAAAATGCTCTCATCCCTCTTTTGTATCAGGTTTGACCACGGCATCTGAGAGGTTAAATGTCCAGGATCGGCATTACCGCCGGTCGCGGACATAAGCCACATTCACTTCAATGGGTCTGCACAAAAAACTGAAATGACTCCGTGTGCATTCCATTTCTGTATGTCCACATGGCCGTTCCGCAAAAAAGATAGAACATGTCCTATTTTTAGATGTTTTGCGGTCAAGGAAATGGATCCGCAAAAAAAAGGGATGCCACGCGGACGTCATCAGTATTTTTTGCGAATCCGTGTTTTGCACAAAATACATACGTTCATGTGCATGAGCCCTAAGCAATGGGAAAATTGAAATATTACTGTATAGTGTTTAAACCATGACAGAAGATATGACTTATTGAAGATATGACTTATTATCCACACTGTCGCCCATTAATAATCGTTCTGTAGCACCCGGTGAACTTTCACTAGGAAGTCTGAACTAGTCGTAAGAGTGGCCCTAGGGCGGAAGATTCTGTCTTTAGGGCAAAACATCTCCTGATAAATGACTGTATCAGAATGGATGGAAACAGAACAGCAGAGAGCAGTGACCCCAACTCATCTTAATAGGGAGATAAATATGAGCGCTTCTAGGTCACAATGAGGTTAGAAGCCGGCATTTTCATGATTTTCAGATTTACGGTATTTTTCTTAAATTGCTGCACATGTACATTTACGTTTTTGGAATTATCTTCCAGGGGTATTATAAGACCCAAAAAAGATACAACTGGTAACATAGTAAAATTGGGGGTTATTTATTAAGAGCGGCATTTTAGACGCCGGTCCTAATAAGTCCCTGCGCTGGCGGTGGATCCGGCGCAGTTATGTAAAGGCACTAGAGGCAAAAACAAAAAAAGAAAAAAAAAAAAAACAATTCAAATTATCCCCCTTTCCCCAAAAATAAATAAAAGTACATAAACAATAAAAAAACAAACATCATGGTTATCACCGCATACAAAAATAAATAAATATAAAAGAAAAAAAATATTCATCCCATACGGCAAATGGCGAAAAGAAAAAAAAAGTCAAAATGGCTGATTCGCCCTTTTGTTAGTTGCTTCACCTCCCACAAAAAAAAAATCAGCTAAAATGTGATCAAAAAGTTATGCAAACCCCAAACTGGTATAAAAATAAAAGTTATGGGGGTAAGCATTTGGTGATGTGAAGAAAAAAAAAATTTTGTATCAAAATGCAAGAAAATTTCCCGGTCATTAGGGTTTAAACCTTAATATTTCCTTTCCTTTTATGTTTCACTCCTGATTTTGCCTTCCAAAACTACATGTAGAAACCTGACCGCGTGGCTATACCCTTATTTCTCTGGATTTGGGCCATATGTAAAGATGGGACAAAGAACATAAGAATCTGCTGACAGGCGCACACCTGCCATGTCATCTGGATGTACGTATATCAAGGTGTGTGGTGACAGATTCCTTTTATGACCCTCTTCTATTAGCCTAAAAGCAAGCTCTAAGAATGTATCCGCTCTGGAGGACTTACACAGTGAGCCATTAATATCAATGTAATACCACATGTACCTGCAAACTATGGAAGGTGCTGTATTTAAGAGGATTTGCCTCTGAGATCCTTGGTGTCCAGTGACCTCCTCCATATTCGGGCTCCAGCACAGTCCTTAGCCATACTCCAGCATAAGTGTATAGTATATAATAACACCGTACTTTACTAATGTACATTTTTTTTATTTCTGGAGTTCTTTCCCATTTGTATTGAATGTTTTTTAGTTTTGTAATCATTATGAGCTAAAATCATTTTTTTAATTGGTCTTCATTAAAATATGGAGCCATTTTCTCTGTACAGGGCTGAGATGCTCTAATGACAGAATCAGAATTATCTCTCTGCTCCCTCAGACAGGGAGCTGACGGCTTCTTATCTCTGCTCTTTGACCTTATAAACACTCATTATAGTTTAGTTCTTATCTTACTGATAAAATGTGGCTTAAAAAAGTGTTTATGACCTATTAGTAAATTTAGAGATGAGGTACAAAGTGAAAGTAGGATTCAAACAGCTAGAAAAACAGTTAACTCTTTGTGACAAAACGGCTCAATAAAGACCAATTGAGAAAATGATTTTAGGCCAAAATGAGTAAAATACAGTTATAAAAAAAATTGCCCTCAAAGGGCATTAAAAGGGTTTTCCGAGATTTAAATACTGATGACCTATCCTCTAGATAAGTCATCAGTATCTGATCGTTGGGGGTCTGACCCTGCTGATCAGCTGTTTGAGAGGGCACTGGCTCTCCTCTGAGTGACACGGCCTTCTCCTTGCTCACCAAGCACAGTGCCGTACATTGTATAGTGGCTATGCTTGCTATCGCACTCAGCCCCATTCACTTCTATAAGGCTGAGCTGCTCCTAGGCCATGTGACCAATGAATATTTTGTCACTGGCCTAGGAAAAGCAGAGAGAAGGCAGTGGTGCTCATAGGAGCGCCGCTGCCTTCTCAAACAGCTGATCAGCGGAGGTCACAGGTGTTGGACCCCCACTGATCAGGCTAGTTCATCAGTATAAAAATCTGACACCTCCCCTGACATGTCTGTCTTAGTAACTACTTGCATCCCCCATCTAATAACAATTCAGGACCATCTATTCTTACGACTCTATGTTGTGACATTCCTGCTAGGTGTTTCAGAGAATTACTAGCTGTCTGCAAGGTCCAGATGGGTGTTTCTGCAGCGTCCCACATATGATGTGAAAAGGGACACCGCAATCTTTGTATTCATTATAACCCTGTCACTGTATTTATTATCTTGTCATTATATGCTGCAAAGACCTATCTAGGCTGAGTGAGATTATTTGTCTAATTGACCACTAGATGGTGCTATTTCCTTATATATATGTATTACCATGTGACTGGTTAGAGAGAGACTTGAGACTAGTTCAGAGAAGAGTTATGAAGTGTTGAGTACAGAGTACAGACCTAAGTAACTTAAGCTTTATGCAGGAGGAGTTCATCCAGCCTGAGGCTGCCAAATGTGTCTGACCCTGGCCAAGTCAACTTTACCTTTGGCACTAACCATATCTAAGCCACTAGGACCCAAGCAAGAACTGGACAAAGAGAAGCCCAGCTTAGGTAAACTGCTATATATTGCTTTATGGACTTTGCTGGCACCAGTGTGCGCAAGGTTTAGTTTCCAGCACCTGCACACGTCCTTTACAGCTACTGACGTCAGGCTGTGTTTGTACCCACTTTTAACCCTCGGGGAAGTGTGGACATACTTCTATTTTTGCACCCAAAAATAATGGAGCAGATGTATTAATGCCTGCCATGCAGGGATGCCGCCCTGTGGGATTGCTAAAGTACTTCAAGGTTATTATTGTCCAATGCTAGGTCTAGAAGACAGGTGGATTGTGGATTTGAGGTAAGAAGAATATTTCATGTGTACTCCCAACCTAAGGAGGACATCTTTGCAGCATCTATAGCTTTGCTATCTGTAATGTGGAAATATTTGTAACATGCTGGATAGCTACCTCTCAAGACAAAGAGTAAAGTTTCCTTTGTTTAAAAGCGGTTTCCTCGTTATTTCAACTTTGCGTCTGAGCAGACGCTGGTGTCACAATTTACTACCAGGACCCTGCCAACCGACACCTTAATATCAAGTCACCAAGGGCACCTCGCCTCACCATCCGGCAGAGCCCTGAAGTACAGAGAGTACCCCGAGGAGATTGATGTCTCTCCTCCACACAACTGCCCGCTGGCCCAGGGAATAAAGGACAACCAAACTGTGAGCAGTAACCACCGGCACCACCGTAGACACTCTGACAACAACACGCTCACACCTTGCCCCTGTGGTACCGGTATGCTGCATTACTAGTTGGGGGGTGTCCCTGCACAGTCTGACATTATCCAATCAGTGCTGCCAATGACAGACTGTGCAGGGAAACACTCCCAAACTGGTTACCACCCTTCTGTACCCTTACTGCAGACTGCTAGTAATTAATTCACAAACATCTAACAGAAATAACAGAGGAATGGCACAACATAGAGCCATAAGAACTGATGATCCAGAATTTTTACATGGGAAATTTAAGACATTGCTAAAGCAGACATGTCAGGAGATGTCCTTTTTAATTCATCATCTACATTAGACGGAGTTCACTTCCTTGCTTGTAATAAAGCCCTCTTAATACATAGGGATATTTTGAGATAAATCTTCTCTGTTTCCTGTTAGAGCGTGCATGATATGTGTGTGAACAAGTTCTCGCTCCCTCGGTGATAAGAACATATTAGAATATTAAGTCTTTTCTGTTATAATTATCCAGCATGGGGTATCGCTATTACACAACAGGTCACGGCAGGAAACTTGTCAATTTCCCCTTGTAGCGGCCAATATCACACTCATTTAACCCAAGGGATGAAATTCCCAAGGATATATTACTAACAATGTAACAGGACTGCTATAGTATATGTTGGCATCATGCATTTCCTTAGAAAATGACAGAGGAGTTGTCTAACTTAGAACATTCATGTTCAAATACCGTATCAGGGAATAATGAGTTAATAGACATTCATGACTAGCATATTTTTATCCCTAGCGAATGCCACAAGCACATGAGGAGCAAAGCAGAGAATGGGAGTGGTAGTGGCTTTGGCTGCAAAAATTATTCACCGTGGCAATCCTCACACCAGTTCTCCCTAGAGCCAGGGCAGTGATAGGATTGTGCATCCTTTCTTTGCTCGGGGCACACCCTGATGTTAGGGCTCCTGTCTTATGGTAGTTGGGGTGCCCTTGGTGTTATGTGTGTTGTTCGGTTGCAAGGCAGGAGATGTAGGTGCAGTGGCCGCCGGCTGGAGAATGACGCTGGAGTCAGCTACCAGGCCGATTTTAGAACATAATTGTCTCTCTTTACTAAAATGCAGAATGGGAGTGGTAGTACATCCAGTGTAATCAAAACATTGTTTCAAACAATCCACAGTGCAAATCTTCCCAGATAGTAATGTATGGATGTAGACCAAGATGAAGATTGTAGTACTCCTTACCTCTATCTCTCCAGAGTCTCTCTCTGCAGAATCTAAGGCTGGCAATATTACACTTGCAATGGTAGCTGAAGGATACTGGATTAAGATACTGAAGACCAGACCATGTCTGAGAGTGAAGGTGTCTTAGCAATGTCCCTCTCACTGCAGTAAAGTCTTTATCATCCTTAAACAGTAAATACCTTACTGACTGACTCCAGTGTTCGGCCATGCATATTCTGGACCTTCTAGCATCTTTCTTTCTCTCTTTGAAGAACTGTGTAGTAGAGATGGTTTTCTGTCTGTTGATCTCTCAGAGATAGTGGTTCTCTGGAGTTCAGGCCTAGTTCTCTGATGAGTGAGCACATGTAACTTCCTTCCTTTCCTCAGCTAACACTAGATTGAGCAAGGTGTGGATCTAAGTCCATCACCTAACTTCCTTCAGAGACTGAGTCAGAATTATTAACCCCAACAGATCCATAAAGCACTCTTCTGGGAACATTACACCGCATTAAATAACATCACATAACATTATATAACAAAAACAGTTTGCAAGTACCCTGTTCTGGGGTACTGCACAAAGAACATCTCTTGCCATGGAGGACCTGACATTGATTACTGTAGAGGCGCTGCAGGGGTGTTAAATATTTTACTACTAGATTTCCCCATAGATGACTGATCACTGAAGATCTCAGCAGTGGAAATCTTTCTCCTTCACAGTGAGGTGCCTGACAGTATAGAGCCCTATTACTCTGTCCAATGTTCGGGCAGGAGGAGAACTGATTGACAATAATGCTTCTAATAATCAAGCAACTATCATCCTGATAAAGCCAACAAACTATTATACCGGCCAATTATCGGGAACAAGAATTCCTATAAATGCTTGTTCCAGATAATTGACTAGAAAACTGTCCGTCTAAGGGTATGGCCAGGTTTCCTGATTCAGTTTTGGAAGCCAAAACCAGGAGAGAATTCAAAAAAGTCATACCTGTCCTTTATACTTGCTCTCATTTTATGATCCACTCCCGATTTGGGCTTCCAAAACTGCATGCAGAAACCTATACCCTAAGAGGCCTTTACTCTCTGCTTTTCTGACAGCTCATAAACACTCATTTAAAGGGGCTCTAAGAAAGATAGGGGATACCTAACTGATCATGGGAGTCCAACCCATACGTCACAAGGGTTAAAGAGATGTATGTGCAGTGTACTACTCCATGATAGTAGCCCCCGTGTCTTTAAGCATGTCTTTGTATGGCATTGTATATTTTACATGTATAAGGAACAGGCTAGTCACAGGAAGTTAGTGAAGGTAAAGGAGAGGAGAGAGCCAGATACATACCTCCCAACTTTAAAATTGAGCAAAGAGGGACACATTGTGTGTCGAGCTTTGCGCGTCGCGGCAATTTTTTTCCACACTAGACCATGCCTCTAACTCTGCCCAAAATGTAACTATACACCTAAACCCACCCAGTCCCCATACTGCCGCCACATAGTAATTATTCCCCCTTCATGCCACCGCACAGTATTTATGCCCACATTGTGTATTCATAGAATTATGCTCAGCTGTGCCCCCAGTAATATGGCCACATTGTGCCCCCCAGTAATATGGCCACATTGTGCCCCCCAGCAATATGCCCACATTGTGCCCTCCAGTAATATGCCCACATTGTGCCCTCCAGTAATATGCCCACATTGTGCCTTCCAGTAATATGCTCACATTGTGCCCTCCAGTAATATGCCCACATTGTGCCCCTCACAGAAAGTTAAAAAAAAAACACCACATACTTACCTTCTTCCTAGTAGCAGCAGTAGCAAGACATCGGCTGCTCTACTCTGTGAAGGAGGCGGAGCCGAGACATATCACTCTCACATATCAGGTACAAGAAAGCCTGAATGCACCAACCACTAAGCCTGTTACCAGGAATTGCAGCAGAAGCAAAAACCTGAAGTAAATGCACTTTGCCTGGATTGTATCTACCTCTTGATCCTGTCATCTACCTCAAGGCATTTACTTGAAAAGTAAAGTTCCTGTTATACAGCAGCCAATGACTCCTTTTCCTTTCTACCACTCTCATTTGCACCTGACAGTGCTGGCATCACAAACACCAGGGCCCTGCCTCCCCTGCACTTTCAACCACACCACCAAGGGCACCATCTGGCAGGAGAACACCAGATTGTGCCCCAAAGAAACCTGGTGCTATGGTACTTCCATACACTGCACGCCGGCCCAGGGATCACTCTGCTGACAGTGAGTAAACTACTACACCCTCACATATTGCCCCTACGGCCCAGTGGTTGTAAGCTCCAGTTGGGGTCTGAAACGTTGCACTGCTATGGACACAAGTAAAAAAAAAAAATGCATGTTCTCTGAAGAAATGCTGTAGTGCTGTGATCCCTTCTTCTTATACTTTTAAGCTCTAAAATTATACAACTTTTCCTGCAAAAAAAACAAGCCGTTAGATATGTAAAAAAATATAAAGAAGTTATGGCTGCTGGAATGCAGCGAGGCAAAATGAAAAATAAAAAGGCCAAAACGGGATGCATCCTTAAAGGTTTTTTTTAGGTTTTAACAATTGAGGATAGGTCATCAATATGGGGTACAACCCACCACCAATTACCCCTGTTGAACTGAGTGGTGGACGAAGCTGGTTACTGCAGCACTGCAGTAACCAGCTTCATCTACCATACAGTGCTACCCAAGAACAGCTGATTAGTGGGGGTGTGGGATTTCAGACCCCCGCCAAACTAATATTGAGGACTTATCCTAAGGGCTCATGCACACGACCGTTGCCGGCCCGTGCCAGTATTGTGGCCCTCATAAACCAGGTCCGCAATACACGGGCATCTGCCGTGTACAGTCCGCATCACGGATCGCAGACCCATTCACTTCAATGGGTCCGCAATCACGGAGCTGCGGATCGGAGGCACGGATCGGAACATCACAGAAGCACTACTTTTTGCAGCGCGGACCGTCGGATGTGGATCGCAGACCCCATTCAAGTGAATGGGTCCGCGATCCGAATGCGGTGGCCCCACAGTCAGTGCCCGTGCATTGTGGACCACAAATTATGGTCCACAGCACGGGCACTGAACACATGAGCACTAAGGAAGAGATGAAGCCACCATCACCACCTGCAAAGAAATTTGCAGCTGGTGCAAATGCAGCAATAAAGATTATGGCTCAAAAATTCTACAAAAACTAGCTATACATCATGCTGGTATAGTAGAGGCAGCTTTACAGGTGTTTAGAGTCCTGTCCTAGTTATGTCCTAGTCTTTCATTTTCTCCATTTAGCAGGAATGTTGCCTGGAGCAAGGACCAAGTACCAGCACTGAATCAACTGCCAGGCCGTCCAGGCTTTGATCTGCCACTGACAAACATACTTTCATTTTTGGTGACAGCCGCTAACAATGATTCAGTAATTGGACTTTCACCTTTCTGACTCTCTATGTCACAGCACTTTCCCTTTTAAGGTTCAGGAGAAAATGAGGATTATCTGATTAGCCTTAGGCCTCTTTCACACGAGCGATTCGGATTACGTCAGGGTCTGTACAGGGAAAAACTGATGGTTTTGCATGCAAGTTGAATTAGTTTTGTCTGTGATTGCGTTCAATGTTTCAGTTTTTCCATGCAGGTAAGATCAGTTTTTGATGTTTTTTTCATCACGTTAAGAATCTACTGCCCCTATCAACCATCAGTGAACAATGCATTACGTCCAAATGCCTTCCAATTTTCACATAAGCTCCATTAACTTCGGTGGAGCCAGGACTGTGTGAAAAATCACCACATAGAACATGATGCGATTTGTCCTGAATGCCAAGATGGTCAGTGAAAAATTATGCTCATGTGCACTGGCCCATTGAAATGAATGGGTCAGGATTCTGTCTGGACGCTATCTGTTCGCAACGCGCATTGCATCCAGACGGAAAACGTACTTGTATGAAAGAGGCCGTAAAGGGGTTATTCCATGACTAATGTAAAAAATTAAAATCAGACACCATGTAGAACATGAAAATCTCTTTCTAACAAAGCTAGAAACAGCCCTGTACCTCATATGGATCCAGAGATCTCCCCGTTCATTGCTCTGCTAGATTTATATCAAGCTGACAGCTCAAGGGGGATGTCTTTTCTGCTGCAGCTAAGGGGGCGTGTCAATTTTGCTGCAGCTCTCTCCCTATCACAACACAGGAGGCAGCTGAAAGATAAGACTGAGCATGTGCGGCCATCTCAGTGAGCAGGACAAAAGAATAAGAAGAAAAACAAACAGCAGCTGACGCTATACAGATACGTTTCAGTCAATAACTCAGGGGCTATGCTAAATTTTTAATTACATGCAATTACAAAAGATCCAGATCCAGGTGCTGATTTGAAAAATGTAGAATATTTTTGTGGGACAACCCCTTTATGGATTAGGTCATAACTAGAGATGAGCGAGCATGCTCGGCAGAGCATGCTCAAGTGACATTTTTGCGTATTTGCGTACGCATTTTAAAATTTCTACGCTATTCGTACGCATATTTTAATCTATACGCAAATGCGTACGAATTGCGTACGAATAGCGTACAGATGCTCGCTCATCTCTAGTCATAACCAGTAACTGTGGTTCTACAACACCCATCTAACCAGGCATATTGGCAATTGTTTTGACAACTACATTCAGTAGATCCATAATGGAATTAGTTAGGTGGTGTCCTATGCTGTCCTTGTACCACCATCACACACGTACACCAGTACAAAATCATGACCAAGTTAATGGGGTTTCCAGGATTAGAAAAACAAGGCTGCTTTATTCTGAAAACCGCCCCACACCGGTCCATGGGTTGTGTCTGGTACTGTAACTCAGCTACATAGCTATATATAGTTGTTTTATTTTGGAAAAAGACAAAAGTCCATCAAGTGCCCAGAGCTGAACCATGTATTCCAGATGAGGCCGCACCTATGCTTTGTATAGTGGCAATATTACATCCCTGTCCCGCAAGTCCATACCTCTTTTAATACAAGACAAAATTCTATTGGCCTTAGAGGCAGCTGACTGGCATTGCATGCTGTTATTTAGTCTATGATCTACTAATACACCCAGATCCTTCTTATGCGGACAATAATAGGACATGTTCTATTTTTTTTGCAGAACAGACATGTGGACATACGGAAACAGAATACACACAGAGTAAGATCCATTTTTTTTGCGGACCCATTGAAATGAATGGTTCCGCATATGGTCCGCAAAAAACACGGAACGGACACTGAAAGAAAATACGTTCGTGTGCATGAGCCCTTATATTGACAAATTCAGGCACAAAAAACGGCCTACATAAATACCACTTGGTGCCAATAAACTCCTCTCTCTAAGGTCTTGACCCTCTTACACCTGTGTTGCAGTGAAGTTTTACCATCATTCCCACCACTCATAAAATCATTGGTATACTTTCTGCCATGGATCTGAGGACATGCCTGGTTTGTCGTGCGAAAATGCACCAAAAAACATTTTTTTCCTAGTTATTTTGGAATCCAGTCCACGTGAATCTGGGCTAAACATTAAAGAAAAAAAAAGGAAGTTCCTAAAAAAAAGAACGTTTTCTGAAGAAGAAATTCTTGTTTACTTTGCCTTTGATTTGACTGGTGATAAAGAATAAAAGTACAGCCGTGTGCTGAAGTGGTTTTAAGGATTTTTGTAAGGAACATCTTGTGCTTGGGAATGTCTAATGGTGCGGAAAAGAACATTCCAAAAATCCGATGCAGCATGAAAACATCTTGTAGGAGTGGGAGACCATATTAGATGGTGGTGACCCTTCCACCAGGGGATCCTTCATGTATGTAATTATATAAAAGACCGATTGTTTGCATTTTTATTGTGCAGGTGGACTGCAGCGTAGCAGGGTCTATGAGAAGGTAAATATCACCTCAAACATGAGAAAATATCTTTTCAAAGTACAGTAAAAGCTTAGATGCCAACAAAACAAAAAGTAAAAGATCAGATACCATGTACATGACCATTGGGTATTTTGCGCTCTGCAAATTACAGATCCACAAAACACGGATACCGGCCGAATGCCTTCTGAATTTTGCGGACTGGAAGGGCCCGGCCTCTAATAGAACGGTCCTACCCTTGTCCATAATGCAGACAATAATAGGACATATTCTTTTTTTTTTGCGGAACGGCCATGTGGACATGGAATGTACATGGGATGAAGTGAATTGTTCCACATACAGGAAAAAAAACTGAACGGACAAAGGAAAAAAATTCATTTGTGTGCAAGAGTCCTGAGGAAGAGAAAAAAATCCTCTGCAGACAACCAAAGATTTCCACATTCATAGATCAATTTTGTAATAGATCATTTGTGCCTATTTCAGTAGGGGAGCAACAAATTTGGTAGAGATTCCATGGCATCTGATTTTGCCCGTCTAAACTCCAATCAAGGTGACCACATACAATTCTAGAAAAAGCTATTGATTACTCTACCAAGCTTATACAGTACATGGTAAAAATAAGAGATCATGAAGACCTGTCAGTAGGCATCTGACGTTCTACAGAATGGTAGATGGTATTCTAGTCTTAGCTAGGCTTTCTGTCACATGGGACAAATGGGTCCTACCCCTTTATTTTTTTCACCCGAGCAAGACTCCCTTCTTGTCACCAGGCACCTACAGGAAGGCACCCTACCAACCTCATGAAAAGCCTAAATGTTACTATTCTGATAGGAACAAGTGGGAACTTCTTGACAAAAGAAGGAAACTGCAAGACATTAAAATTCCCTTATTATGTGGGCCTGTGCCTTTTTCTCTGTAGCAGCATATAGATTACCCTCAATGACATTCTGCAAATGGATTGGCAAGGCAATATCAAGGTTGGGAAGCTGCAGAAGAGAGCGATACTAAAAATAAGTCATATGGAGATATTGAATCACATCATGTTTATTTCATACAATCACTGAATCTTGGACTGGAATCATCACTTGTCAGGGTTTTAAAGGGTTTTCTTCCCAAAAAGTTCTCTATGAGCAATCAACACCACAAACAACTCTATGGGGAGGTCACTGAAAAGTACCAGTCAGGGGAAGGATACAAGAACAGGATACAAGTACAGTTAAAGAAGTTGTCTCATAAACTCTTTCCATACAATAGGGGTCACTTTTTAGGCAAAGTGAAAGGCATCATTATGTTCAGCTGAGCTAGTCATACAAGACAGTGTGCCTGGTTTATCAGTGATCTTCAGGATGACAGATTCTCTTTAATGCAATGGTCATCAGTCACGCTATCTTTTCACATCTTGAATTCAGTCTTCACAACAAACATCATGGTTAAACCGATGTTATCTCATTTCTTAGCACTTTCCGTCCTACCTTGTTGTGGTTTAAATACACTCAGTGACAAAAATAACAGAGTTAGGCCTAAGAGTAAGACAGAAATGTCAGATTGCTGCAAAACTTTCCATGTAGTTATATCTCTAAATGATTACAGGTGTGCTCTGATTAGAAAGTGGGTTTTGCTACTAGAGGGTGTAAAAGTACTTTAACTGCAGCCCTATAAAAGGCTCTAAGAGGTTACTTTTGGGTAGTGTACCTCTTGGTGAAAGATCATTGACTGGTAGACATGCCTCTGTGATACTCTCAAAAACATTCTGCCCAGTTGACTTTCAGAGGGGGCACATTATTGGGCTGAGACAAGTTGGATGGTCTTTTTGACAAACTGCCCACCATCTAGACTGTTCTGACCTAGCTGTTAGGAAGTGTTGGGAGCAGTAGCTATGTGAGGGCATTCACATATGGAAAACAGACTCCCTGACAGACAGATCCTCCAGTAACCAATGAATATTAATCAGCTCTTGCACACTCATTTGGTGGGAGCCCTTCTTCCGCCATCTGCTTTTCCTCCTTTTCCACATCATCTAATATAGATGAAAATATGTAATCAGGAACATCCAGCTCATAATAGCGGAGACCGCACAGGTTAAGGGTTTTATAGGGCTGTGACATCAAAGGGGGTGGCTATCTGTGGATTGGTTGGCTGCACGGCATTATGGGTGATCTCACGTTCCCCGGGCTACTTACTTTCACTTTGTAACACGTGCAGCTGCATTTTAGGAAAAACTGATTTGTTACCATGAAGCGCAAGAAAATTGGACTCGTTGCAAATCACAGTATTCCTAAACTTTGGACTGAATTCCACTTCACTTCGCTGAACAGTAGTGGTCACCCCTAATAATGCGAAGGACACTAACAGATCATCAGATCATGTGCAGTACATCCTGTGGCCACCTCTATTGCCTCTCATGGCAGGGCTCTCAATTGGCATTTTCAGCAGGATAATGCTCATCCCACACACAGCAAGGGTTTCCCAGGAATGTCTCAATCACCAGATTGCACCACATCCTTGGTTGGCTGTTCATGAGAATTATCACCAATCCAGTATCTATGGGATCAGCTGGGACACCAACCTCGACAACCTATGAGTGTGCAGGATCTACAGGCCCAGCTGTAGCAGCTATGGGCAAATTTCCTACAGTATACCATACAGAACCAGTATGCCTCCATACCCAACCGTATCTCATCTTGTATCCAGGATAGAGGAGTCCAACAGCCTCCCTTCCATTGTACAGTTTTCCTCAATAAACTCTTTTCGCTCTAAAATTGTAATCACTTTCATATATCATCATTACATCCACACATAGAAGGCTTCATTCTAACAACTTCTTCTTGGTGTGTTATTTTTTTGTCAATGAGTGAAACTTCAAAGCTCCCTCAATAGGCATCTTCTAATGACTCATTTACAGTGACTGACACATTGACGGATCTCTCTCAACCTTCTAATAGTGGAAATATGGAAAGGTCACTTAATATGTCAATGTTAATTAAGAACTAGCAAAGAAAGATCCAGAAGCCAAGACACCTAGAAGATGTATAGATATGTGTGATTTCTCTGTAATATACAGTAGCAATTCACTAATAAGAGGTGTCCAGTTTAATTAAAACTTTAGAAGTCATGAGATACAAGGAATGGATAGATCTAAACCTATAACTGCTGTGCATCATCAAACCTGTAATTTTAGAGGAGCTTCATCCCAATACTCTTTTGTTACTGGACTCCTACTATCTCTTCTATATGATTCTCACTTTGAGATTTCATGCTTGACTCCGGTCTGTGCTAGATTATCTCCATTGCTGTAGGGAACTTTGTGCCCCAGGGATCTCATGGGCTTTTGAAAAAGCTATAAATAAATGTTCTAGGCCCCAGTGCAAAATCCTCATATATGACAGAAGAACAGTTAGGCCACTTCAAGCACCAGCTCTTGAGTGCAAGTGAAAGCTCTGTATCTCCAATATTTATGCTTCCCAGTGATATCACAGTGGCCACCTTACCATAGGGGTTTGATGAATGAAAAAAAAAACCCAAAACACTTACCTGCTTCTGTGACGATTCGCTCCCACACATCACGCTGCTGACTGATTCCCAGGCTTTCAGCGCTTCTCCCACAGCCAGTAGCATGATGTGCGGCCTAAGGGGGGGGACGCCAGATCTTAGAAGAACAGTGATGCAGGGAGCCAAGGGCTCCCTGCTTTGTTATGAAAATGAATTGCCCAGCAGTGACAAGAACAGCTGGGTGGGTGCCCCGATCGCCCCTTCCCCCTCGCCACGCTCTGATTGAAGTCTGATTGAAGCCACATGTGTCAGTGATTGATGATTGGCTATTACGGATATATATTGTGGGTGGTACAAACAAGAGGTTATCCCCCTGGAAGAAGCGACTGTGAAGTGGCGTTGGCGCTTCAGGAGCTATTGTGGTCACTATTTTATTTATATATATATATATATTGAGGGTCTATGTACACTTTGTACCTAATGATTATTCCCTATTGGGTAATTGTAATCGTTTTTTACATGTCATCATTGCTCTCCATCTTAATATATGTTCTGATAGCACAAATCAGCTCTTTGATTTTGTGTGGGTGTTAGTCGCATTTTAATTATTTATTATGATCTTTTTTAAATAACTGCTTCAATAAAGATGATTGGTATTTTTTATCTTGGAACATTTTGTGTGGTGTTGTATTTTTTGGAGGTATTTGTTCTGTATATACAGAACTCCATTTCTCTGACTTTTACTGTATTGAGCCCTCAGTGTATAGGTGTACTGAACTGTTTTTAACAGCATTTAGAGGTGTGCTTTACAGCAGCTATCATGGTCCATAGATGTAATGGACACAAGGGGACTCATTGACTTTCTATGGGACAGTTTTATAGGCTTTGTGACCTGCGCAGAGGTCAGAAGGGAGTAGATAAGCTGTGATATCACCTACTGTGTATGGTGGATCCTGTGTTATTTATATATAGGTGATGTCTGTCATCCTAATCCTGCCTATGATGATAATGAGATGACTGCTGAAAACGTATCTGTACAAACCAAGGGGTGGCACCTATTATTAGGCTTAATGTGCATTTACACCATGCAATGAGCAGTAGATTGTTGGGAAGGAAGCATTCTCGCTCAGTGGAGAACAAAGCTGCATTTACATGCAGCGATCTCCTCCACGGTATTAGAATGAGGGATTGTTATTGCGATCACTCTTTCTCATAGAGCTGCATTGTTTCTGGGAAGCAGATCGCTGTTTAGCCCAGAAACAATAATTTAGGTGCCTCCGTGAACAACAGGATCATCTGATGCATGAGCAGATTGTCGGAAGCGAGCGTTCACAGGAACATTCATTCCTAATAATCTGCCCGATTATTGCAAAGGTGTAAATTCACCTTTAGTAGCCAATGTGAAAACTGCAGGATTTTGTTTTTGTTTTTTTTAATATAGATATTGACGTGAAAATTTAAAAATAACCACTAAAATTATTTAAAAACTTGATTGACATAAAACTTGATTTAAACAATAGGTAATTTTTTTTAAGGAGGTGATCTATGCTGAGCCATTCAAGAGCAAGGAGTATTCTGTAGCCCTGATTATGAGTACCACAAACAATGATCCCAGAACAATGATAATACACACAGTGATGTCACAGTACAGAGATAGTAAACACTGTGATGTCACAGTACAGAGAGTCATTTATGTAAGGTCACAATACAGAGATAACAAACAATGTTATATCACAGTACAGGGATAATATAGACAGGAATGTCACAATTCAGGGATAGTGTAGACAGTGATGTCACAGTACAGGGATAATATAGAAGTGATGTCACAATACAGAGATACAGTGGCGTAGCTAGAACTGACTGGGCCCCACAGCAAATTATTTAACAGGCCCCTCCATGGGCAACTACTTCACAACGCACCCCCCCATGCAAGCCCCAATCCTACTGCTAGTTAAAATCACTCAGACCAGACCCTTCTGCGACTCCGTTTCCCACAGAAATGCTGTATACTGTATATCATGTCACTATATATAGTACTATTGTGGGGGCCCCTTTACTATTTAGTCCTCCTGCAGTAGCTGCGTCCCCTGTTTCCACTATAGGTACGCTAATGCCTTTCACAATATTATAGCTAATAAAAGGTCTGTTACCATAATTACAAGAATGCAAAAAAAAAGGACTCGAAACAAATTAGGGAAAGCTTACATTTCCGTTTCATTTAAAATAAATAAAAGGATGTATCTTCCATTTGAGCCATTTCTGAGATCTGTTTTTCAGATGGAAAAAAGTACTGCATATAGGACCTTTCTTTCTATCTAAAAAACGGATCTCAGGTAGAAATGTCTCAAACGGATGCCAAATGTGCATAACTGATGCAACAGGATCATTTTTTTCTGTTCTGACGGATCAGATGTGATGTGAACTCTTGCTTAGGCTACTTTCACACTAGCGTTACTACGGATCCGGCGGGTGAAGGGGCCCGCCAGATCCGTAGAGATAATACAACCTTGTGGATCCGTAATGAACGGATCCGGTTGTATTATCTTTAACATCTTTTAAACGGATCCGGAATTAACTCCATTGAAAGTCAAAGGAGGAAGGATCAGTTTACCATTGTGTCACACCAAACGGATCCGTCCCTATTGACTTGCATTGGGGGTCATTCCGGATCCGTCTTGGTGCGGATGCCTGGACCAGAGAGCAAACTGCAGCATGCTGCGGTTTGCTCTCCGGTCTGAAGACGGAACGGAATGCTCCTAGAAGCTCCTCTTCAGTTCAGTTTTGTCCCCATTGACAATGAATGGGGACAAAACTGAAGTGTTTTATTCCGGTATTGAGCCCCTATGACGGAACTCAATACCGGAATAAAACAACGCTAGTGTGAAAGTAGACTTACTTGAAAACACAGAATAAAATAGCATAACCAATTTCAAACAACCACAGGAATAGCGTCCACTTGGTAGTGCATTTCAGCTATACATCCTTGGTATGGGGCTGAATGTATAAATACACACATACATTTATTTATAGGCTTAGGCCTGTTTCTCATTTCACATATGCATTTTGTGCATTGGAATTTCCACCAAAAGCCTCCACTTGCGAGATAACTAGGTTCTGTTACATAAGATAGATAAATAAATAGATATTAGATAGATAGATAGATAGATAGATAGATAGATAGATAGATAGATAGATATGACAGAGATAATTAGATAGATAATAGATGATAGATCACACACCTTTCACATACATACACTTGCCTTGTATGTAGGCTAGATGGATTTGTCAGGCTGTGGAGGATCCAGAAGAGTTGATAAAACCCTGAGCACAGGGCTGGGTTTCTCCTCTTCAGAGAGCAGTGTAGGCCTCCTCCCCCACACACTCTTGTCCTGACTAGACATTGACAGCAGATCACAGAGCACTACTGCTAGGGTGACCAGATGTCCTCTTTTCCCCGGACATGTCCTACTTTTGGACATTAAAAAAATGTCCGGGGGAATTGGAAAATCATCCGGGATTTTGTTGGACTGCCTTAAACTGTTTGAGTCAAACATAATTTATGTTTGACTCAAACAGTTTGAGGCAGTCCGACAAAGTCATTTTAACTTTTAAAATGGCCTTTAGGGTTAAAAATAATAAAAACAAACTCACCTTTTCCACTTGTTCGCGGCGCAGCCGGTCGGTGTCTTCTTTCCTGGCCTTGCTGGACCTGCAAAAGGACCTTTGGTGACGTCACCGCGGTCACCACGTGGTGAGCGCGCTCACCGCGCGGTGACGTCACCAAAGGTCCCTTTGCAGGTCCTGCAAGGTGAAAGAAGAAAGAAGACACCGGACCGGCTGCGCCGCGAACAAGTGGAAAAGGTGAGTTTTTTAAAATTATTTTTAACCTCTAAGGACCATTTTAACAATTATTTTCTGTTATAACCAGGAGATTTTCTTTAAGGTAGCAGCATAGGCTGCTGCTGACAAGAACTGCTGCGGCCCTCCACTGTATGTGGTCTGCTGCTTGTGGCTGACACCCCTGCTACTGCTCCTGGGCCCCTTCTAAGCTCGGCCCCGAAGCAGCTGCTTCCCCTGCTTCCCTGATAGCTACGCCCCTGCAGAGATAATAAACATTGTGATGTCACAGTACAGATATAGTAATTTATGTAAGGTCACAATACATGGATTATAAACACTGTTATATCATAGTAAAAATATTGACAGTGATGTCATAGCACAGGGATAATATTGACAGTGATGTCACAGCACAGGGATAATATACACAGTGATGTCACAGTACAGGGATACAATAGATAGTGATGTTACAATATAGGGATAGTACAGTGCCTTGCGAAAGTATTCGGCCCCCCAGGAACTTTTCAACTTTTTGCCACATTTCAGGCTTCAAACATAAAGATATAACATTTTAAATTTTTGGTGAAGAATCAACAAGTGGGTCACAATTGTGAAGTGGAACAAAATTTATTGGATCGTTTAAACTTTTTTTGTAATAATAAAACTGAAAAGTGGGACGTGCAGAATTATTCGGCCCATTTACTTTCAGTTCAGAAAACTCACTCCAGAAGTTGATTGAGGATCTCTGAATGATCCAATGTTGTCCTAAATGACGGATGAAGATAAATAGAATCCACCTGTGTGTAATCAAGTCTCCGTATAAATTCACCTGCTCTGTGATAGTCTCAGGGTTTTGCATCATGAAGACCAAGGAACACACCAGGCAGGTCCATGATACTGTTGTGGAGAAGTTTAAAGCCGGATTTGGATACCAAAAGATTTCCCAAGCTTTAAACATCCCAAGGAACACTGTGCAAGCGATCATATTGAAATGGAAGGAGTATCAGACCACTGCAAATCTACCAAGACCCGGCCGTCCCTCTAAACTTTCATCTCAAACAAGGAGAAGACTGATCAGAGATGTAGCCAAGAGGCCCGTGATCACTCTGGATGAACTGCAGAGATCTACAGCTGAGGTGGGAGAGTCTGTCCATAGGACAACAATCAGTCGAACACTTCACAAATCTGCCCTTTATGGAAGAGTGGCAAGAAGAAAGCCATTTCTCAAAGATATCCATAAAAAGTCTGGTTTACAGTTTGCTACAAGCCACCTGGGAGACACCAAACATGTGGAAGAAGGTGCTCTGCTCAGATGAAACCAAAATCCAACTTTTTGGAAACAATGCAAAACGATATGTTTGGCATAAAAGCAACACAGCTCATCACCCTGAACACACCATCCCCACTGTCAGACATGGTGGTGGCAGCATCATGGTTTGGGCCTGCTTTTCATCAGCATGAAAGGACGAAGGACACACCGAAGGACACGCCGAAACGCGCGTCGGGGTAATACCATCCCTGGATTTATCCTGGCTTCCATGTGGGACATGTAACATATGTCTGTACTGGGACTGATGCACAGGACAAAAGTGTCTCCATTTAATCTTGTTTGGATACTGGTGACTACATGTGACCATGCATGTAATTGAATACGGTACAAACCGTTTGTTGTATGTGGCGCCACTGTTATGTTATGTTTGGTCACATGGCACTGTAGCCAACCAAGAGGTTCCAGCACTCACCAGGTTGTTATTCATAGATGTACTATACTAATATATTATTAAATGTGGATAAGGGATGGTGTTTTTCTTGCACTGTCATTCTCCCCCTGTAACAGTTATCTGTATTTATTTATGTTTGTAATACCAATAAAGATTGTTATATTTTCATAGTACGCGAAAGGCTCCATTTTGTCTTTGTATAGACACATGTTCTTTTGTTTTCATCAGCAAGGGACAGGGAAGATGGTTAAAATTGATGGGAAGATGGATGGAGCCAAATACAGGACCATTCTGGATGAAAACCTGTTGGAGTCTGCAGAAGATCTGAGACTAGGACGGAGATTTATCTTCCAACAAGACAATGATCCCAAACATAAAGCAAAATCTACAATGGAATGGTTAAAAAATAAACGTATCCAGGTCTTAGAATGGCCAAGTCAAAGTCCAGACCTGAATCCAATTGAGAATATGTGGAAAGAGCTGAAAACTGCTGTTCACAAACGCTCTCCATCCAACCTCAAAGAGCTCGAACTGTTTTGCAAGGAAGAATGGGCAAGAATTTCAGTCTCTAGATGTGCAAAACTGATAGAGACATACCCCAAGTGGCTTGCAGCTGTAATCGCAGCAAAAGGTGGCGCAACAAAGTATTAATGCAAGGGGGCGGAATAATTTTGCACGCCCCACTTTTCAGTTTTATTATTACAAAAAAAGTTTAAATGATCCAATAAATTTCGTTCCACTTCACAATTGTGACCCACTTGTTGATTCTTCACCAAAAATGTAAAATGCTATATCTTTTTGTTTGAAGCCTGAAATGTGGCAAAAGGTTGAAAAGTTCCAGGGGGCCGAATACTTTCGCAAGGCACTGTATAGTGCAGAGATGATAATCTTTGATATTACCATATGTGGCTCTTGGGCTCCAGTGCATGGGAATGATGGTTCAAACGAGCAGCAGAAGTGTAAGTCATGATGGTTTTTACTATGTGGCTCACACTCCTTAATAAATGCTTCTGGTTATCCTCCATAATTTAAATGTACAGGGATCCCTAGGAATTTGCCTGGTGACAATCCAAAAACTTCTATAATCGTGTCTTTACTGGCTGATGATCCTGACTTCCTCTACCTCCTCTGATTTCTCTATTCAGACAATATAAGTGCCAGGCATTGCAGTCCTCTTATCAGCTGCATTGCTACCACTTACAAGGAGGACCACATTTTATATTAGGCTCAAGAGTATCTATGAGCATCACTGCAGAAAAGGGCGCCTGGTAGAGCTCGATTTTGATTTAAACATTAAAGCTAGTGCAGCAGTCAACATTATATACAGCACATTCAGAAGGTCTTCAGACCCTTTCACTTTTTTTCACATTTTGTGATGTTGAAGCCTTTTTACTAAAATAATAAAAAAAAATCAAGTTTTGCCCCATCACACTGCACTCAGTACCCCATAATGACAAACTGAAAACAAAATGTTAGAATTTTTTTCTAATTTATTGAAAAGGAAAAACTAAAATCTTTAATTGACATAAGTACTCAAACCCTTTAACCATTATTTACTTGAAGCACCTTTGGCAGCAATTACAGCCTCCAATTTTCTTGGGTATGATGCCACAAGGTTTGGGGATTTTCTGCAATTATTTTCTTCAGATCTTCTCAAGCTCTATTAGTTGTAAGGGGACCGTTGGTGGACAGTAGAGATGAGCGAATCATTCAAAAAATCATTCGACGAAGTTTTCCTAAGATTCGTATATTCGACGAATAGATTCGTTGTATTTGCGTACAAAATATACGTTATCATGTTCTATTAGCGAACATTCACGCACTAATAACGAACGTTCATTTAAAATATGTACGCAACTTCTTAGAAGATGTACGCATGAGCGTACAAATAGTGTACGAATCCTCAGCGTACTATTGTCTACGCGATTACGTAATACGCAGGCGTGCACTCAGAGGCAGAGCGAATATTCGAAAATGGCATCCAGGCGATCCTCATCATTTAGCTCTGAAGAGCTGAAATTCCTGATCCGACTGATGGACAGAGAGGATTACAATGGCACACACCACCATCCAAACCAGCATAAGAAGGAGGTGATCCAGCAGGTGATCCAAGGCCTGCACCATCGTTTCCACACCGTGCGGACCCCGGGCCAGATCCAGCGGAAATGGTTCGATCTGAAATTCAAATGCCCAGAGCGGCTTAATGAGATCCACGCAGAGATACGGCAGGGTGAGTAACAAAATATTTGATAAGTAAAACATGTAAAAAAATTAGTGTACTGTATTGTATATATACCAGCAGTCACTGCGAATAATGAAAAAGTATAGAAGGACAACGTGGTTGTTCGTAGTGCGCTGCAGTAATTTTGTTTCATGCTAGGCAACGCCTCTAACTCTCGACCCAAACAACTTAAGTGAAGGTATTCTAGTCATTATTGTTAATGGTGCTGGACGTTCTCCCGTTTGTGTCAGGCAAATGCACTAGTTTGAAAGAAAGTACCCTTATATGCCCCTTCATAGTTAGCGCTTCCTCCTCCTACACACAGACTCAAAGACGTGCCTATGCTGCAGCTACTGTCAGTGGGCGATATCCAAAGTATTCCTACCGCACCGTGTTAACAATATAAAGAAAGTTATTGCGACGATAACGTTATCTATTGCCATAAATACCTTTTTAGGAGAAAGAAAAAAATATGATATGCCCCCCCTCTCACACCCATAATATCTTAATAGTAGTATGTGTTAGTATTAAAAAGAGTCATCATCTAACAATTGTGTACATTTTTATGTTGCAGAGCACCGTCAACGACAACGTCACCACCGTCGAGGCAGGACAGCTCCTGAAGTACCTGCAGCCTCTAGTAAGTGTAAAACATATTTAATTTATTATTCATTCAAGCTACGTGGGAGTAAGTAACTCAGTAAGAGCACTAGTGGTTAGGAACGGGATCCTCCCGCCCCAAACTATTCCCATGTAGCTACAACTGTTCATTAGAGTTGAATGTAAGGCTACTTCTACACTAGCGGCAGCCTGGATCCAGCGGGTGAAGGGTCCCTCCGGATCCGTGTTGCCGCAGGTACACGTGTGGGGCCGGAACTGCGCTCCGGCCCAAATTCACTGTAATGGGGGTGGGCCGAGGATCCGGCCACAGCACATTAACCCCTGCTGAGAGGCAGCCAGAGCGAAAATACAACATGTAACTGAAGAAGAGTTTTTTCCCATGGCCATTTTCCCATATTAATGAACACAGCGGTGTCTGCCAGCCGAAGTATTACTACATTACACACACTCCTGTTCACTGATTACAATTGACAGACAGAAAAATAAAAAAGACTTGGCTTGTTTGGGCAACAAGCCTGCACATTCTACCTTAACATAGGCAGTGAAAATTATATATGAGCTTTTTATGACTGCCCCGGCCAATAGTAGTAGGGGACGGGGTATATCAACATAGAGTGATAGGTAAAATAAATACAACAGACTGCAGTGGTGTATAACAATGTCTGTTAATATAACTTGTACGGGAGGCAGAGGCACTGTAAAAAAAATTTGTGTTTTTATTTTTAAATATATAACACATATATATTTTTTTTGAAGGGGGGGACTAAAGGCTGAGGCTTCAAAACAAACTTAACAATACTAAATAGAACTATTAGTAGCGTTATCTAACAACAGCTACTCTCCTACTAAGCGTAGAAAACGGAGGCGGAGGTAGACAACAGTGTTTGGTTTTGAAATAGGGTTTTGGAGACTTCGGGTTCGCACAGCCCATGACATGACACAAGACATTTGGCTGTAAAATTATGGCCCGGCTGACAGCAACAGTGGGAAGACACTCAGACTATTCTGCCCTGCAAGGCCTGATCTAATCACCACCAGCATCAGCAAGAGGAGTATGAAATTCGGATGTAATCCAGCCATTATTCATTTTTATGAAGGTATTTTTTTTTAACACTGCCCGGTGACAGATTTGTCCATTTGGGTGTCACCCCCCCCCACCCCCACCAGCGGCACTAAAAACCCTCTCTGACATGACACGTGAGGCTGGGCAGGAAAGGAGCCCTAGTGCATAGTGGGACAGTTCCGGACACTGTTGGCTGTCCTCTATAACCGCCGGATTATAATGTGGGCTTCGGTGGCTTCTTTTTTTAGAAATTGCAGAAGGGACACCACTAGGAGGGAGCACTGAAGCCCGAGAGGTGACAGAAAATGACTGGGTTTGCTTGAGTGGAATGGTGGAGCAGGACGAGTCTGACCCCTGGCTACATATGGATACTGTATCAGCAGATGACAGCAGATCATCCGGCTGAGAATGAGATGAGCGTGCCATCCACTCCACTACCTCATCTACTTTCTCCTCCACTACAATTTTGCACCTTGGTGGGTTAGCCTGATGGAACAACGGCCAAGTATTGGGAATACTACTAGTAGATGCTCCGGCTACACGTCTTTTGGCAGTGCTGCCCTGTGCCACCTTCTCCTTTTTTTTTAGAGCTCGAGGTCTGGCTGGTACTGAACCCCTTTTGCTTATCCATTCCAGACATTTTCCAATTCATTCTGTGGCCCTGCAGCTGGTCTTTGTCCCTGTATCTCCCTGTCTCTCCCTATCTCTCCCTGTCTCTCTCTCCCTGCTTGATTAAATACTAGCCCTGAACTGGCCCTGCAATTGCCCTGCAGTATCCCTGATATGTGTAAAATGGATTCCCAGAGCTATTATATGAAATTTTCACAAAACAGGTCTCAGAGTCTCAGAACTTCACACTCAGTGCTTCTGCTCGTCTCAGCAGTCGCAGCAGAAGTCATGCGAGCATGAGCATGTTATGCTGGCACCCCGTGTCTGCCACTGTCCCGATTTCCCACGCAGGAGCAGAGTTGCTCCACTCTACCTGTGTATATTGGGACTAGAGCTCAGTGAACTTCTCTTCAACGCTGGTAGAGTTAATCCTTCCCCCTTGCTTTCTGTCCGGTTGCTGGCTAAGGTGGTGACCAGCCTTCCTATTTAGCTGGGCTGGTTGTTCCACCACATTGCCTGAGCTTTGGGTATTCTAGTGTTTGCTAGTCCTAGTGAAGGTGTGCTTTTTCTGTCTGTCAGCCAACATACAGACTCTGCCTGTTTCTCAACTCTAATTCTTCGCTCCCTGCTTTGACTTTGGATCGTATTCTCAGATATATATGAATTCTGCCTGCCCTGACCTCAGATTTCTTTCTCGTATATACTAGTATGTTGCCTGCCCCAACCTCGGCCTGTCCCCTGGCTATGCATATTTCCTGACTTCTGGTGTCTCCGATCCCCGTGGGTCAGCTGCCAACTACACTTAGTCTACTCCAGGAGGTAGCAGCCTGGTTTTTCGACTGCAGCGAAGTCCAGATAAAGGTTAAAGGGTAAATACTAGGGGACAAGCAGGACAACGCTCTTAGGCTTAGCCCAAAGCCTAACCGGTTAGTTGGCACAGTGGGTTCATACTCACTGTCTGTTACAAACCAGCTCCCCAATGACTCTACTATCTTTCTGGAGGCTGATCCAGAGTGTTTTATTGGTGGTGTAGGGTCTCAAGTCTGTGGGGAGGTGATGGCTCTGGAGGTCTTTGGCTTGAGGTACTGAGCCTTCTGCTGGACAAATTGGGAACAGAATATCGGCATCATCTCTACATTCTGCCACTGTTTATCTGCAGAGACTAATTCCTCTTTAGAAGAATGCTTGGACAAGGCGAAATTGAAGTTTGCTAGCTTAGAGGCCCACCTTTGCTCCAGAGCTCCCAGACTGTATGTGTTCAAGTGAGCCAGTGGGTTATCGGTCTAGACCGTGAAGGATGTGGCAATTAAGGAATCCTTAAACTACTAATTTACACCCACACCAAGGTCAGAACCTCTAGTTTGAATGAGCTATAATTTTGATCATTTCGTTACGTCTCTCTCAAGCATCTGCTGGCATATGTGATGACCCACTCTGTCCCAGCTTGGATCTGACACAGTAGGCTTCTAAAACTTTCTTGCTGGCATCCGTATGTAGACGGAACGACTGGTCATAGTCTAGGTAGACCAGGATTGATGACTCTGTAAGTTTTTTTTTTGCTTGAGTAGCTGGAATTAATTTTTTTTTTGCTCCTCACTCAACTGGTATCTTAGCATTTTGACAGTTCTTGGGATGACCCTTCAGGAGCTCTTTAAGGGGCTATGCAATTTGAACAAAGTGCAGTATAAACCTCCTGTAATAACTTGCAAAGCCAAGCAAGCTCTTAATCTCTTTGACTCTCTTTATAGTAGGCCATCTTTGTACGGAGCTACCGTATTTGCCAGGGTCTGGTTTCACACCTTCAGCACTCAGAACATGAGGCTTCATGATACTTGAGGCTTCAACAGATGACACTTAGAAGGCTTTATCTTCAGCCTCTGATGGGCAAAAGCCTGGAACATTTCGGCCAAATGTTGCAAGTGCTCTTTCATGGGTTTGGAATAGACTATCACGTCATCCATATACAGAAAAACATTCTTAGAGTTCTTGTGGCCAAGACATCTCTCTATCAGCCTCTGGAAGGTTCCCATGGCGTTACACAGCCCAAAAGGCAAGTAATTAAACAAGCCCATTGGGGTAGTAAAGGCCATCTTCTTCTTATCTTCAAGTGCCATGGGGACTTGCCAATAGCCACTGGTCAAGTCCACTGTAGAAAAATATACAGCTGATCCCAGGGCTGTTAGAGACTCTTCAATGCATGGCAAGGGGTAAGCATCCTTGTGCATGATATTATCTTGCCACAGTCCACGCAGAAACGAAATGGTTCCATTTTCTTTCTTCAGAAAGTAAAGTTCACCAGCCATATATGCACTTTCCTTTGGCACATGGTGACTAGTCACCTGGGTGCAAGGACAAGGGGATGGTCATCCAGATGCATAGGCTCCACTGAGGCCTGATAGTCCTGGCTTTGTATACCTATACAGGCACATCGCCATAACAAGGTCTGTGCTACAGTGTGACAGGCTGTACAACCTTAATGTGGACTTTAATAGCAGTCTGAGTTGCCCAGGTTGCCATTGGAAGAGATTTCTTCATGGCTTCCAGTACTTCACTGCAGCAGTTGCGAAGCGTGTTCATGACAAGGACAACAGGAAGGTTATCATTGTCCTGCACCCGGATGACAATGACTCCTTGATGTGGCAGTTTGGTGTCGCCAATCTGCAGGGGAGGCTCCCAAGTTTTACTATTGCTTTGCAATACTAGTCATGTGGTAACTTCAGACTCTGTGTCTATTAAGGATGAAAATCGGGACTCCACTGATGCACATCACAACAACTTTAGTTCAGGAGCTCACATATTTAGGCATCCAGGTTGGACCAGGTGGGACTAATACTCTTCCCCCATGGGGTGGTCCTTGGCCTTGGGGGGTGCCCAGGGGCGTAGCTAGAAGTGACCGGGCCCCACAGCAAATTTTTGCATGCCCCCCCCCAACACCCTTCCCCCCGCACTTCAAAACTCTATCCTACATTGCAAACCCCACCCCTTTGGCAAGATCGCAGACAGGGGCCAGGCCCAGGGAGCACAGACAGGGGCCAGGGGGCACAGGCCAGGACCAGGGGGCGCAGAAAAAGGCCAGAGGGGTGCAGACAAGTGTGAAGGCTGCAGACAAGGGCCAGGGGCACAGACAAGGGCCCGGGGGTCACAGGCCAGAGTCAGGTGGGCACAGGCCAGGGTTAGGGGGGAACAGGCCAGGGTCAGGGGGGAAACAGACCAGGGTCAGGGGGCACAAGCCAGGGTCAGGGGGCACAGGCCAGGGCCAGGGGGGAACAGGCAGGCCAGGGGCCAGGGGGTGCAGATAAGGGCCAGGGAGGCTCAGACAAGGGCCAGGGATTTGCAGACAGGGGCCAGGGGGAACACAGACAGGGGCCAGAGGGAACACAAACATGCGCCAGGGGGGCACAGACAGGGGGGGCCAGGGGGGCACAGACAGGGGCCCAGGGGAGCACAGACAGGGGCCAGGGGGGCACAGACAGGGACCTTGGGGGACACAGACAGGGGCCTAGGCCAGGGCCAGGGGGGGCACAGACAGGGGCCAGAGGGTGCAGATAAGGGTCAGAGGGGCACAGACAAGGGCCAGGGAGGGCACAGGCCAGAACCGGGGGGGCCACAGATGAGGGGCCAGGGGCTGCACTGAAAGGGCAAGGGGGGCACAGGCATTGCACATACTTTAAAAGCCGAGGAGTGAGTTATGTGCACTCGGTGCTGTGCGCTTCGGTGCTGTTCTTCTTGCCTGCCTGCGCTTCCTCTCTCCCTGCGCACACTTTCAGTCAGGACAAGTACTTAGTAGGCGGGCTTAATTAGCATAGCACGCTAGTGGACAGCATTGCGCGCTAATGCTGGCAGAGACAGGCAGTAAGAGGATCAAAGGGGAGAGGGGTTAGGGGGTCGGGCATTGTCAGCAGTCAAGGACTGTTGATGTGACTGCACTATGTGTGAAGGGCCGCCCGGCCTGACATAATCCTGCTGTTTTCTGACACTGCTCTGGGGCCCCTTCTCAGTGCGGGCCCCTTGTCAGCCGCTTCTCCTGCTTCCCCGATAGTTACGCCACTGGGGGGTGCCCGTTTAACTGCCAGAAAGTTTTCTCTGTGTGTCCACGTTTAAGGCAATATTTGTAGACAGGTCTCTTAATCTGTTTGTACCATTCATTCCAACAGTCTACCTGTAGTCAGGTGTTGATCCTCTTTGGACCAGAAAGAGGTTCCCAAGCTGCGGTGTTCTCTCTGTCTTGGAAACGATGTTCCAGCTGCTCCTGCTGTTTCCTCATCTTCTCCACGCTTACAGCTAGGAGGAAGACATGGACAGTTGGGGCAGCAAACTGCATCCAGGACAGGAACATAAGCTCCATGCTTGATGGTACAGCTGTGGTCTGCAGGCAGAAGAATGGGCAACAAGTTACTGTTCTCAGCAGATTTGAGCTTACGGTCCCTCCCCTGGATACCAATGCCTTACCAAGCTCCTTAAAGTGCAAGAAAGGAGTATCTGGGTGCTGAGCTCACAGCATTTTTAGTTTGCTCTTTAAAGTCTCATTAATGACACCTTCAATAAACTGCTTTTTTCAGGGTTTGCTCCTGACTCTCAGACACTCAAGGGAAGCCACTCAGGATCTACATGAATGATGGCCCCTAAGGACCTCTTGCAAGCACAGGGCAAAATCTCTAAGAGGCTCCCCAGGCTGTTTGCTTCCGAAAGAAATGCATCTTGAGTTCAGAGGCAGCCCTAGTTCAGATGTACTTAATCTAAGATCTGATCTGCTGTCCTCTTCTCTGGCGGGGGCCAGGACTTGACCTACTGGCGAGCAGCCCCCTCTAACTAGCCAATTAAGATCTCTACTTTCTGATCTTGAGATACCAGGTATAGCTTAAAGGCAGCCTGCATTTTATCACGGAAATCTCTTGTGCATGAGACTCTCCAGTTAGACTTGGTTATAGATGAGCTCTCTCGGTTAGTTAGGTACTACGTTGCTATGGGCAACGGCAACTGAATAGGTGCGTGACCCCTTTAAGAGTTGCAGCATCCACAATGCTGTTTATGGTCCCAAACAGGCTCTAGTAAGATTCATTTCCCCAGCAGTACTCACTCACTCACAACTTTTTGACGTTGAATCTTCGGGACTGATGTAGCTGGAACTGCATTGCGACTCCACATTGGTTTCTCCAAGATAGCCACGGCCTTTATTTCCAAGACAGGGCCAGGCAGGCGTGATCACGTTTTACACTGCCTGGTCCTGTTAATCAAAGTGCCGAGGGAGTGGCAGGTACAAAGAGAGCAGCGCCTCTAGGTGTAACGGTAACGCCCTCGTTGCTCCTAGAGGCTAATTTGCATATAATAAAACACCATTTCTCTCAGCAATGTGGGCACATATGAACATGGTATCAACACAGATGTCTTCAGCTGCCAAGTGCACATGTAACAGGTCAGCCAGTGTCATAGGTACAAATCTGCTGACAGATGCCCTTTAAGCACCTAGACAAAGAGTCACTTAAAGGGGTTATCCAAGGTCTACAACATGTCCCCATATAGATTGTACTTGCATCTCCCCGTCTCATGGATCAAAACATCCAGTGACTGGGGGAAGCAGGCAATAGCTGGCCACGACGGGGACGAACCTCCTAGCATCTCAGGTGACGCTAGGGAGACTGCAGCCTGTTATTGGCTGCTCTACCCCATCGACGGATGTTTGGGGAGATGCAGTGGCGGCTGTGCAGGGATCAGTAGCGACATGGGTGCAGGGGAGCAGGGTAAGTATGAATCTATATGAGGGGCCTGGGCATTTGGGGACATGTTTTCAAAATTGGATAACCCCTTTAAAACAGGCAGACCAGATCAGAAAGCATGCCTGTCAGTAGTCATTCTCACTACTGTATTGTGGTTGACGTTTTCTATGCTTTTTAAGGGGCTGAGGTTAATTTACTCCGTGGAAAGTGTACATATTCAGCGTCAATAACAGCCAGCCCCAGGCGTATGCTCCTGTATTTACATATAGAGAGGAGACATGTTTTTGGAGGCAGTAAATTACACAGCACTTGTATTCCAGTTTCACTCAGTGATGTCTGCTATTATTTTTTAAGAAAAACCAGTGAAGTTTTTGGAAAGATCTGCAAACCATGTGCCTTCAAGTCATAGCATTATCTCCCCAGCTGTAATTAAAAGAGATTGAACCTATTATTTGCAGGGAGTGTCTTGTCTAAAAGAAGAATTCCCTTAATTACAATGAGTGTGCACTTACTAATGGCCAAAAGGGCATCTGCCAAGCAAAGAGCAAGTACTATGACTATGAACCCATGAAAAGCGCTTTTAAAGGTCAACCGCAGGGCACTAAAACTAAAGCCTGTATTAGATGTTCCTGCCCAACAATCGCCTGCTCTTCAGCCGAGGAGAGCACTGCATTTACATGCAAGGATCTCCTCCACAGTATGGGGAGGAGTGATCGCTAATACCATTGTTCATCCCCATACTGAATCATTGTTTGTCGAGAGCAGATCGTGATTAGACGGCACGATCTGCCGCGGGCAAACAATGATTTTTAAACCTGTTGAAAGATTGGGATTGCAGTATTACGCTGCCAGATCATTGCTAACGTGCATTAATACGAAATGCTCATTAGTAATGATCTGGCAGACTATCTGGCAGTCTAATACACCCTTAAAGGGAACCTGTCATCAATTTTATGCTGAACTTACTGAGAACAGCATAAAGTAATGACAGACACAGGGGTGTAACTACCATAGCGGCAGACCATGCGACTGCTATGGTGCCCAGGGGAAGAGGGGGCCCAGTCTTATTTGGGATCATCTTCTCTTCTGCTGGGGGTGAACACTTG
>ONZH01008823.1:0-23451 GCA_900303285.1 Rhinella marina
TGAGACGAGCAGAAGCACTGTGAAGTTGTGAAAGACAAAAAACTGTTCTATGGAAATTGTGGTGTTGTTCTGGGCATCCATAATAATACACATATCAGGGCCAATGCAGGGCCAGTGCAGGGCTAGTAATATTAATCAGACAGGGAGAGAGACAAAGACCTGCAGGGCCACAGTCAAGTGAAAATGTCTGGAATGGAGAAGCAAAAAGGTCCACTTCCAGCCAACCTCGAGCTCCAAAAAAAAGGAGAAGGTGGCACAGGCCAGCAATGGCAAAGGACATGTAGCCGAAACTTCTACTGGTGTAATTCGTAGTAGTTGGCCACTGTTCCACTATGCTAACCCACCAAGGTGCAAATTGTTGTAGAGGAGAAAGTGGATGAAGTAGTGGAGTGGATGGCTCACTCATCTCAATCGCAGCCGGATGTAACATAGTAACATAGTTTATAAGGCTGAAAAAAGACATCTGTCCATCCAGTTCGGCCTGTTATCTGCAAGTTGATCCAGATGAAGCAAAAAAAAACCTGTGAGGTAGAAGCCAATTTTCCTCACTTTAATTTCCCGACTTTAATCAGGCATTCAGAAAAACTCCCTGGATCAGCGAGCCCTCTCTAGTAACTCTAACCTGTAATAATATTACCCTCCAGAAATACATCCAGGCCCCTCTTGAACTCTTTTGGTGAACTTACCATCACCACTTCCTGAGGCAGAAAGTTCCATAGTCTTACTGCTCTTACCGTAAAGAATCATCTTCTATGTTTGCGTACAAACCTTCTTTCCTTCAGACGCAGAGGATGTCCCCTTGTCACAGTCCTGGGATAAATAGATCATGGGAGAGATCTCTGTACTGACCCCTGATATATTTATACATAGTTATTAGATCACCCCTCAGTCATCTTTTTTCTAAAGTTAATAACCCTAATTTTGATAATCTTTCTGGGTACTGTAGTCCACCCATTCCAGTTATTACTTTAGTTGCCCTCCTCTGAACCCTCTCTCCCAGTCCAAGCATTCTCATTTTATATACTAACCTTTTATGTGTACAGTGTCAAATGCTTTGGAGAAGTCCAGATATACAACATCCATTGTTTTGCCTCGGTGAAGTCTAGAACTTACCTCATCATAGAAACTGATCAAATTAGTTGACATGACCGATCCCTCATGAAGCCATTCTGGAGTTATTTCTTATTTTCATTGAGGTACTCCAAGATAGCATCTCTTAGAAAACCTTCAAACAGTTTACCCACGACAGATGTTAAACTTACCGGCCTATAGTTTCCAGGCTCTGTTTTTGGACCCTTTTTGAATATTGGCATCACATTTGCTATGCGCCAATCCTGGGGAACAATCCCTGTCGATATAGATTCCTTAAATATCAGAAATAAGGGTTTGGGCTATGACATTACTTAATTCTCTTAGAATACGGGGGTGTATGCCATCCGGTCCTGGTGATTTGTCTATTTTAATCTTTTTAAGACGCCGCTGTACTTCTTCCTGGGTCACACAGGGCACTTTTAATGAGGAATTTACTTTTATATTCTGTATTTCATCTGACAGTTTATTTTCCTTAGTGAATACAGTGGAGAAAAAAATATTTAATAGCTTTGCTTTCTCCTCATCGCTCTCTGCAACTTCCCCCTCATTACTCTGTAAGGGGCCGACACCTAATCTCTCAGTCTCTAGTTTGGCTGCTTTTATTTGTGTTTTACATATTCTATTTTTTTCCTGATAGTTTTTCAATGCTTCTTCGCTCCCCTCCTGTTTTAGTGATTTAAATGCTTTCTTTTTGTCATTTATTGCTTTCTTTACAGTTCTATTTATCCGCATTGGTTTTTTCTTGTTTCCTAACCTTTTATTCCCATAAGGTATGTACCTCTCACAATTAGATATTAGGATGCTTTTAAAAATATCCCATTTTGTGGCTGTATTTTAATTTTTGAGGATTTTGTCCCAGTTAGTTCGGCCTATGGCTTCTCATAGTTAATATCTAGATAAATTCATAGCTAAATTTTGCTTTTTTGAAGCTTGGTATTTTTGTTCCTCCCTGAAGAAACACTCTGAAACACTTTGAATGACAATTTAAAGGTTATTATATTATGGTCACTATTTCCCAGGTGTCCCCCAACCTGCACATCTGTTGTTCTGTCAGGTCTATTGGTTAATACTAAATCCAGTATGGCTGTCCCTCTAGTCGGGTCCTGAACCAGTTAGGAAAGGTAATTGTCTTTAGTTATTGCCAAGAACCTGTTCCCTTTAAGAGATGTACAGGTTTCAGTTTCCCAGTCTATATCTGGGTAGTTGAAGTCCCCCATAATAACGACCTCATTATGATTTGCCGTCTCCTCCTATTGACGTGCTATCTTCTGCTGATACAGTAACATGTAGCCAGGGGTCAGACTCAGAGCGTTCCTCGTGCTCCTCCATTCCGCTTCAGTAAAGCCCATCATTTTCTGCCACCTCACAGCCTTCAGTGCCCCCACCTATTGGTGTCCCTTCTGCATTTTTTCAAATAAAAGGCCACCGAACCCCATTGCACAATCCGGCAGATGCGGAGGAAAGCCTCCCTGATGATTTTTTAGAGAGCAGTCAGAGTTTGGACTGCCCGGAAGCGGAGGTTGGTGGGGAACAGCCAATATTGTAGTCAGACAAAAGTGGTGGGGAGTCTGATGATGATGTGTTAGACAGAAGGACCTGGGAGGCGGATCGGGCTGGTGAAAAGGATTTGATCTCCGAGGAGGAGGGCGGTGGTAGTGGCAGCAACAGAGGGCAGAGGCGAATTGGGCCCAGGGCAAGGCCTGCCTTGGCTACTAGTGAGACTCCAAGTATAGTGGGGCCGGCATCAGGGTCTAAGCGTGCAATGGCTACAAGCTTGGCCACCTCTGGAGGCCGAATGTCAGGTGTGTGGAAGTATTTCACCACTCTGCCGGGGGACATCAGCATGGCCACGTGCAATTTCTGTAAGCAGAAATTGAGCCATGGGAAAGCCTCAAATGTAGGGACCACTGCTCTGTGGAACCATCTGAATCGGCGTCATGCCGCAAATTTGGCTAACCAAGCCGTATTACAGCAGTGCATTAATACTGTAGAGCTGGCTACTTCTCCCGGGGTCCCTTGCGTTAGGCAGCCCGCATCCAGGGGCGTATGTAGTACATACACCCTGTCGTCAACCGTGTGCATTTCTCCACCTCCTCTTACTCGTCAGCCATCCATCGTTGAGTGCGTGGCCAGGAAGCAAGTTTACGCAACCAGCAATCCAACAGTGTGCAAACTTAATTCTCACCTGACCGAGTTGCTGGCTGTGCAGTCTCTGCCGTACAATTTAGTTCACTGTACAGCTTTGAGGGAGCGGATGGCTTGCGCTCAGCCGCGCTGGCAGATCCCTCACCGGCATTACTTTTCCAACAAAACTATCCCTGCCCTTTCCTCGCACGTGGCAGACAATATAGGACGCTCCCTGCAGCTGTCTTTCTGCAGCACCGTGTACATCACGGTTGACACCTGGAGCAGTGCTTATGGCCAGGGGCAATACATGTCCTTTACGGCCCACTGGCTGAATGTTTTTAGTGGCAGCGAGGCAGGAATCCCCCAGCAACCAGACCAATTGCTTTTGGCACCTCCACATGCTTTCCAGCCAGGATTGCAGACCACCCAACACTTATCCGCTCCCTCCTCCACCTCCACGGGCAGTCCGCCTGCAGGAGCGTCAGGGCAGAGAGTTAACAACGCTGTGTTAGATTTAATCTGTCTTGGCAACACCAGTCACACAGGCCAGAGCTTGCTGCATCACATCAAGCAGCGAATAGCAGGCTGGCTATTTCCCCGTCAGCTGGAAGTGGGCAATGTCGTGAATGACAACGGGACAAATATTTATGGCAGCGCTGAACTTGGGGCAATTCAAGCATGCTCCCTGTATGGCACATGTCCTAAATCTAGTGGTTCAGAGATTTATAAAAACATTCACTGGCCTGCGCACAGTGCTGGCAAAGTCACGGAAGCTTTGCACTCATTTGAGTCACTCTTATGTGTCCCGCAGCGCTCTGCTGGACTTGCAGCTGTAAAACGGTCTTCCGCCACACCGGTTGTTAGGTGATGTGCCAACTCGGTGGAATTCCACGCTTCACGTGTTGCAGCAGCTCCTTGAGCAGCGGAGAGCAGTGGATGACTTTGTCCAGCAGTAGCCAGAATCGTCGACCATAGAGAGCAGGTGTGGCTTAGATTTCCATCAGTGGAGGCTGGTCTGAGATGCCTTCACTGTGCTGAAGCACTTTGAAGAAGCCACTAAATTGGTCAGCCGGGACAGCTGTGGTGTGAACGAAATTGTTTCACTAATATTTGTCCTTGAAAAGACACTGTCGCTCATGCAGCAGGGCGCAATGGGGGAAGGAAATCCTAGACATCTCTCTGCATGCTATGCTCTCAGTGTTGGGGAGCCCCAACGACAAAGTTCCATGGAGGTGCAGGAGGAGGATGAGGATGAAGAGCTTCAGGTAGAGGAGAAGGAGTTTGATGATGACCAGGAGGAGGAGAAGACACAGTTGGAGGAGCTGGAGGATGACAATGACACCTTCAGGGAGACTCAAGTGTCTCAGAGAGAGGCTGAGATGGAAAGAACTGGCTCCTCAGGCACGCTGTCCAGGATGGCGAGTTGTATGCTCACATGCTTACAGAGTGACAGGCGTATCCTAAAAAAAAAGCAGACTGACGAATACTGGCTTGCGATGCTTCTGGACCCGCGTATCACTATAACTAGAGATGAGTGAGTAGTGTTCGATCGAGCCGGTATTCGATCGAATACTACGCTATTCGACATACTCGATTTCAATCGAGTATAACGGCGATGGCGCACTTAGAATTCGTTTCCCCTCCCACCTTCCCTGGCGCTCTTTTTCCACCAATCACCATGCAGGGGGGGTATGACAGGCCCGCGGAGCACGCTGGCAGCGCGAAAACGGCATCTACATGGATTGGCTGGAAAAACCATGTGACCTCGAATATTAAAAACTCAGCTCTTCCTGCTCGTTCGCATATGCTGCGTGAACTTAGTCAGGGACAGAGGCTGGAGAAGGGAGAGATAGGTTTTAGCTGTTGGACAGGCAGGAGCGTGATTAAAAGCCCTTATCATGGCTACTATAGTGCAGTACAGTGATAGCTTTACTACAATATACACTCTGCAGAGAACGGCTGCTGTATTCAGGGATAGCTGCTGGAGTAGGGACAGAGAGAGGCATTAGTGGTGTATTAGGTGCTCTGCTACATACCAAACTATATTTGGCACTACTGTTCTGCATTCTTTTTGGCTGCAAAACCCTGTTATATACCTAGTGTGTATATGCACCATCTGATCTGGCAGTATACGGCTGTGAATTTTTTTTTTTTTTAAATACTGTTTATTTGGCTCTAGTGTTCTGGGTTCTGTGTGCCTGCAATACCCTTTTTGTATACCAGGTGTAAATACCCACCGTCTGACCTGTTAGTACACGGCTGTGTACCTAGAAATAAAAAAAAAAAAAGGCCTTTTCTTTGGCACCTGTACTGTGCGTTCTCTTGCAAAATAATTTTATATACGTGGTGTTAATACCCACCGTCTGATCTGTTAGTACACGGCTGTGTACCTAGAAATATAAAAAAAATAGGCCTTTTCATTGGCACCTGTACTGTGCGTTCTCTTGCAAAATAATTTTATATACGTGGTGTTAATACCCACCGTCTGAACTGTTAGTACACGGCTGTGTACCTAGAAATATAAAAAAAATAGGCCTTTTCATTGGCACCTGTACTGTGCGTTCTCTTGCAAAATAATTTTGTATACGTGGTGTTAATACCCACCATCTGATCTGTTAGTACACGGCTGTGTACCTAGAAATATAAAAAAATAGGCCTTTTCATTGGCACCTGTACTGTGCGTTCTCTTGCAAAATAATTTTATATACGTGGTGTTAATACACACCGTCTGAACTGTTAGTACACGGCTGTGTACCTAGAAATATAAAAAAAATAGGCCTTTTCATTGGCACCTGTACTGTGCGTTCTCTTGCAAAATAATTTTATATACGTGGTGTTAATACACACCGTCTGATCTGTTAGTACACGGCAGTATACCTAGAAATATAAAAAAATAGGCCTTTTCATTGGCACCTGTACTGTGCGTTCTCTTGCAAAATAATTTTATATACGGTGTTAATACACACCGTCTGATCTGTTAGTACACGGCTGTGTACCTAGAAATATAAAAAAATAGGCCTTTTCATTGGCACCTGTACTGTGCGTTCTCTTGCAAAATAATTGTATATACGTGGTGTTAATACAAACCGTCTGAACTGTTAGTACACGGCTGTGAAGGCAAAATATTGTAACCAAAAAAAAAAAATGCGGAGGGGGGCTAGCGGAATCGGACGTGGACGAGGACGGGGCGCGGAAATGCTGTTGGTGGCCTTGTTGAAGCCAGTGGGGATACAATGCGTGCTGGTGAGGGTCAGCCAGGATCCCACTCATCCAGAATCCCTGCCTTTATGGGACAGTTAAGCAGGGGGCGGGTTACACCGCTGTTGAGGCCTGAGCAGGTTGAACAGGTGGTGCAATGGATAGCCGATAGCGCTTCCACACAGTTGTCCACCAGCCAGTCATCCACACAGTCTCACTCTGACCCTCCTTCCTCCACACCTGGCCAACAGAGTCATCCCACCATTGACCCCTCCCAGGAGCTCCTTTCGGGTCCTTTTTCAGATGTGCCGGAAGAATCCCAGGAGCTAGCAGGGGAATTTGTTTGTAGTGATGCCCAACCACTTGAGTATTCGCCATCTCCTGCTGATGTGGACCCTGAACCAGCATCTGTTATCATGAGCGATGATGATGATGAGACGCAGTTGCCATCAAGGGAGGCTGTTGGAATGTCCAGTGGGCAGGAGGAGGAGCAGAGTGAGGAAGTGGAAGAGGAGGTGGTGGATGACGAAATGACCGACCCCACTTGGCCAGGGGTGATGTCCAGCGGGGAAAGCAGTGGAGAGGTGGTGGTCAGCGCAGCACCGAAAAAGGCAGAGGGATGTCCAGAGGCAGAGGGATGTCCACATGCAGAGGGATGTCCACAGGCAGAGGGATGTCCAAAGGAAGAGGGATGTCCACAGGCAGAGGACAGTCCAGACAGAGAAGTGAGGCCACAGCCAGCAGGGCCGAAGCTGTTCCCGGCAGCGGGCAGTCGCGCGAAGCTCCCCCATCGAGGCCTCGTACTTCTGTGGTGTGGAGATTTTTTAATGTTTGTGCGGATGACAAACTGAGCGCGGTTTGCACACTCTGCCACTCAAAACTGAGTAGGGGCTCTGAGAAGAGCAATCTGACCACCTCAGGCATGCGGCGTCACTTGGAAGTCAAGCACTGGGCTGAGTGGGAGAGAGCAAACGCATTACAACCTGCGCAAGGTCTTCCTGCCATTGCCTCTTCCCCTTTATTGTGTGCTGCCACTGCGGTCCAGACCTCCAGCCAGGACACCTCCACATCTGCCTCTGCCTCGGCTACTTTGGGGCCTTCTCCTTCAGCCTCCCCTTCCCCCGCATCTTCGCCTGCACCTTCACACTCCCCGTCTCATCAACTGTCCATCTCGCAGGCGTTCGACCGCAGGCGGAAGTACGCCTCGAGTCACCCCCAAGCCCAAGCCTTAAACTGCCACATCTCCAAACTGCTCGCCCTGGAGATGTTGCCGTTTAGGCTTGTGAAGATGCAGGCCTTCCGCGACCTGATGGCGGCTGCCGCACCTCGCTATTCCGTCCCCAGCCGCCACTACTTTTCCCGGAGTGCCGTCCCCGCCCTGCACCAGCACGTGTCGCGTAACATCAGGCGGGCCCTGAGGTACGCAGTCAGCGCAAAGGTCCACTGGTGGCAGCTCTGGAGCTTGCCGAACTCAATCACGTACCATGCCTGGCCCACGTTTTTAATCTGGTAGTCCAAAAATTTCTAAAGACTTACCCCAACCTGGCAGAGCTACTGGTGAAAGTGCGGCGCTTGTGCGCTCACTTTCGGAAGTCAACTGTAGCTGCGGCTAGCTTAAAAAAACTCCAGCAACGCCTCCATTTGCCTGAACATCGGCTGTTGTGCGACCTGCCGACTCGCTGGAATTCCACCTATTCCATGTTGGCCAGGGTGTGTGAGCAGCAGAGAGCATTGATGGAGTACCAGATTATGAATCCACGCGTGCCTCCAACTCAGCTCCCTCAGTTTGCCAACCACGAGTGGCCATGGATGGCAGACATATGCGATGTACTGCGTATCTTTGAGGAGTCCACCAAGAAGGTCAGCAGCGAGGACGCTATAGTGAGCGTAACCATCCCGCTCCTATGCGTCCTTAAAGAATCGCTCATCGCAATAAGGGAGAACGCATTGCACGCAGAGGAGACGGGGGTAGGAGGAGACGCAACGGAGCTACACAGTCAGACCACACTTTTGTCTGCTTCTCGGTGGCAGTTGCAGGAGGAGGAGGACGACGTGGAGGTGGCTGTGGAAGAGGAGGAGGATGCTGGCGGCGAGGGTAGCAGTCAGGCTGTGTGCGTCCCATTGGTTCAGCGCGGATGGGGCGGAGAGGAGGCGGAAGAGGAAGAGGAGGAAATGGCAAGTGATCCTTCTGGTGGGGGCAGTGAGGTCATGCCTATTCAGAGTCTGGCACACATGGCTGACTTCATGCTGGGCTGCTTTTCCCGGGACACACGTGTTGTCCGGATAGTGGAGAACAAACTGTACTGGGTCTTCGCACTCCTGGACCCCCGGTATAAAGATAACGTATAATTTTTTCGAGGGCTCACCTCAAGCTAACTTTGCGCACTCATTAAAATATTTTCACAACAAGGACCTAAGAGCCCTCGATGGGAGAGCTTTGTGTGGGGGCCTGTTATAGGGAAGAGATGCGGCCCTGCGGGCTCTAGCCTGCCTTCTCCATGAGCCTCTGGCCAGCCCACGGCCTCTTCCTGCCTTTTGCGGTCCTACGCATCCCTCAACATCCCCACTGCTTTACCTGCTAGACATGACACTGGGCCAGGTCGGGTCACTGACTTCGTCATACTCAACCACCTCCTCTTACACTGCCTCACTTTGTTCCACCAGCCTCCCTTGCTGGCAACTGTGTCTCATCATCGTCCCTAATCATTTTACACTTTAGTGCCCGTTCCACACCACCATCAGCTAGAGATGGAGCTTGCTCCAGTGTTTGGGCATCAGAACAAACAAAATCCTCAGATAGCTCCTGCGATTCTTGCATGGGTGGGAACACTGGGTTGATAACATTGGGCAGGGTGGGAGGAAGGAGGGTCAGAGTGAGGTCCCTGCAGTTTCTGCAGGCTATCGACGAGACTGGACTTTGTGGACTTGACTGAGTGGTGGACAGATTTAAAAGGAGAATCTAGAAGGAGGAGGGGTTTGCCGAGCTGTCTGTAAGGGTTGCGGAAATCCAGACAGAACCAAGGCCCAAAACTTGGGTGGGGGTAGCAGGTTTGCCCGTCCCCGCCTCCACAACATTCACCCAGTGTGCCGTCAGGGAGATGTAGCATCCCCGGCCTCAAACCAAAGTGTTGGTGGTCAAATGGCCTTTTGCAGTAACCGTGTTACTCGGGCGTGGATGTTGTTTTGGGACATGTGCCTGGGCAAGGCAGGGATGGCACAGAGGGAAAAATAGTGATGGCTTGATTGCTTTCCCCCTTGCCTATGCCATCTGTGGTTGTCATAGGCAACGTGATTTTAAGGGGTGCAGAATTTTATCTTCTTTTTTGTCTAGTTTGGCTTGGGGTCCATGGCAATGTAGAGGAAAGAAGGTTTCCTTGTATGGTCTCACTTTACAGAGAGGTTACATTGTCTTTGGAGTGTATTGTTGAGAGGCTGTGATAGTGGCGTAATAGTGCGACTTGGGCGCGTTATATGCACCCAGACATGCTTCCCCTGCTGTCCCAGTTGCATTCCAGCAGTGTTGGCATCCTTTTCTGAGGTTTCAGGGTGGACTTGGTGACCTCCAAGTGGTCGAATTGAGATTTCCAAGTGGCGAGCATTTTTTTCCCATAGACTTTAATGACTATTCGGTCGAATAGTCGAATTTCGCGGTCTATTCGAATCGAATTTCGAACTTTCTAATATTTCACTACTCGCTCATCTCTAACTATAACATGGGGGATTGTTTTCCTCCCTAGGAAAAGGAGGAGAAATTAGCATCATTGCCGGAGAAGCTATATAGTAACCTGGCCACAGCTTTCAGCCAGCCCCAGCCTGCTGCCAGCGTCTCTGAAAGGGAGGTCCAGCAGAGTCACCCACCTCCTGCCAGAACCAGCAGCAGCCAGTTAAGCCTCATGAGTATGATGCAACAATTTTTTTTGCCTCCCAATAGGCACAGCCAAGTGAGCAGGCCCAGTCCACCCGCCTCAATAAACAGGCTCAGGCTTACCTGCAGTCTGGCTCGCAAAGCCTCTTCTCAGACCCACTGGACTTCTGGGCAGCCAGAATACAACAGTGGCCGGAACTTGCCCACTATGCATTAGGGCTTCTTTCCTGCCCAGCCTCAAGTGTCATGTCAGAGAGGGTTTTTAGCGCTGCTGGGGGGTGGTGACATCCAAGCGGACCAAACTGACACCTGGCAGTGTCCAAAAAATACCTTTATAAAAATGAATCAAGGCTGGATTACCTCCGATTTTCACACTCCTCTTGCTGAGGCAGATGATTATATCAGGCCTGGTAGGCCGAAATAGTCCGAGTGTCTTCTCACTGTTGCTGTCAGCCGGCCCATAAAGTTGCATGCCAAACGTCTCGTGTCATTTCATGGGCTGAGTGAACCCAAACTTCCCAAACCAAATCCCCAAAATATTATTAAAATCCAAAAACTGTTGTTTACCTCCGCCTCCGTTTTCAACATTAGCACATAGCAGGCTAGCAGCTGTTGTTATACACCGTTCTTAGTTCTATTTAGTATTCGTAAATTTGTTTTGAAGCCTTTCCTCCCCCCCAAAAAAATATAAAAATGGTATTAAAAATAAAATAGTTACACTGTTGTCTACCTCCACCTCCCGTTACAAGTTACATTAGCGGAGATTGTTATCCTCCACCGCAGTTAGTTGTATATTCATTCTCTGCTGTGCTGATGTACCCCTTCCCCTACTACTACTGGCCGTGGCACCCATGAAAAGCACATATATAATTTTCACAGCTTATCTTTACAAGGTAGAATGTTTACAGGCTTGTTGTCCAAGCAAGTCAAGACTTTTTCTATTACTGTAATACGGGAACCGGAGTGTGCGTAATTTATTATTGCTTGGCTTGAAGACACCCTGTGTTCATTAATCCGGAAAAATGGCCTATGCACAATTTTTGGAGGCTCTGGCCTAAACAGACAACCCTGTCTTCTTAACACTAATGCGGGCTCCGGCTTATGCACAATTTTTGGAGACTCCGGCCTAAACAGACAACCCTGTCTTCTTCACACTAATGCGGGCTCCGGCTTATGCACAATTTTTGGAGGCTCCGGCCTAAACAGACAACCCTGTTGTCGCGAACGTGCCTGCATCAAGTTGCAGGCGTTCGGCTAGACTTTCAAAAGTGACATAATTTGACATGTTTTCCTCTTGGTTTGGTTGCTGTTTACCACACCCCTTCCCCTCAGCTGTTGCGGGTGTGGTGATTATCTTTCCCCTATTTATCCCTTCCTCTCCCAGTATACCTTGTGGTTTATACTTTCTGCTGACATTGTTGTGTGTGGTGTGGATCTCGGGCTGAGATCCGGTTGTTGCAATATCTGCATTAAGATAAGTGTCATTTTCCCTTTTGTGTTTATCCTACTTTTCCCTTTTGTGGTTTTGCCTTCTGGAGTCTCCTGTTCGTCCATCCTTTTGGAGGAACGGGTTGACTCCTTCCCCTGTCACTAGTGGCAGGGTTCTCTAGGGTCAGGTGTTATTAGGTTCCTGTGTATGAACTCTCCTACAACTAAGGCCTGTTCATACTTGTAGTTAGAGATGAGAGAATCTATTCGCCGCTTCATAGATTCGTATCGAATCTTGGGATTTTTCAGCTGCGAAGCGAATCCGAATATTAGTCGATTCGCTTCGGCTTTGTACGCATTTGCTACGTAGTTTGTCCTATAAATTATACGGAATTGCGTACGAATTAGTTACTGTATAGGCTGTTGCGTACAAATTCAATTTATTAGCGATCTTTTACTGTTCGTTCGTTTATCGTGCGCAAAAGCCCGGAAAGAAAGCGGTCACCTGACCTAGTAGGCTGGGCTTGCTCTGATTATATTGTCAAGGAGCCATTAATCCGGAATCCACTAACATCAAAAAACAACAATAGCTTGGCTATAATGATTCCTTTCTGGATCTATTTTTAAAAAGGTAACTTTTATTTCAATTTGTAAAAACAACTCTATTATCCTATATAAGTGTCAATACATTAAAAACACTTATAACAGTCAGTCTCATACCAAATTGTATCTGCAGGTTGTCCTAAAGCTGACAAAAATTGCAATAATTGCAAAAAGATGTCTAATTTATAGGATAGAATTCTATTGAGCATTAATCTCCATGCTTTTTATATATATCCCACAGAGACACTGTTATTAGGTAGGGATATACTATGATTATAACAAGCACTTAAGTAGTGAACCTAGATCACGTCTGATCCAGGATACTAAGTGACTTTAAGTTGGTACGTGTGTTTGTTTATCAACACGCCTTCCAACTAGCCGATTGCTGGGCTTAGTAATCCCTAACCATAGCTCTGGACACTATTGTATAGCCTGCCTGCATAGTATCGTGTGGCGATATTTGTCAGCCATATAGTAGGCAGTATCAGCTGACTGCTACAGCAATTTAAAATAGAAAAACACGCTCCCCCAACATGTTTCACCACGTATGTGGCTTCTTCAGGGGTTAGGAGCTGCTAACCCGATTGTTTGGCGTGACGGACTTAAATACCTATGTCCGTACCTCCCATATAGGGAACTTCACCAATCGCCAGCTAACCGGGTAATAACAAGCTAATATAGAGGTCTAATTGGTGGCTTACATTACCCCTCATTGTTGGTATTGGTTACCGGGACTTCCTTCCATTTCCGAGGGTGTGTTTTTCCGGCGCCTCTCAGTGCGCACACTCACGGACTTGGAAAATCTCCCGAACGCTGCGTCTCAACTGCGCATGTCACTCACAGACGCTACGTCTCAACTGCGCATGTCTGAGAACTTAGACTCATTCTGCCAATACAGGTCCAAGTGCGCATGTCAGAAAACCTGGATAGATACAATCTGCCCAGGCTCAGAATATGTAGTGGGGTAAAGAAAAACTATCCAGGGAAACTGAGGGCTCTTTCCTTCTGTAATCCCTGTGCTCAATAAATTGTTAGCATACTGACATAAATTAATTTTAACTCTTTATTATTAATTATAGCTAAACTTCCAGTTTTTTCTTCACTCATTCTACATCTACTGAGTCTATCTACCCATCAGCCTATATACACTATCCTCATTATTAAGCTTGTTAATGACACTTAAAAGATACTTTTTTATCCCTTAATTAACTGCTATAATAATTTAATTTTTCATACTGTTCCCATAAGTATTAATTTATTACCGCTACGCCTAAGTGTAATGCATAACGTTTTTAAAATATTTATTTGTTATTTTATGTTTACTTAAGAAACTCTGATCACCCCTACCTTCGGCCTCAAATAGGATACACTAAATAAATGGGGCAAAAGTAAAGCCCTCATTCAGGCCGCTGGGACTCTTAGTATTGAGTCGATAAATCCAGCGTGCCTCACATTTCAACAGTTTTTTGTCTAAGTCACCTCCTCGGGGGCCTGTCTTAAGTTTCTCAATGCCCCAAAACCTCAGAACTTCTAATTTACCGTTGTGAAAATAATTAATATGTCTCGTTATAGGTGTATCCTTATTAGTGCTTATGGCACTAAGGTGGCCCGAGATCCTACGTCTCAACTCTTGGACAGTTTTCCCTACATATAATTTGGGGCAAGTACAGCTCGCAACATAAACTACCCCTTCTGTTTTACAGGTAATTCTTTGTCTAATCTGATATTCCTTTTGATCCACAGGATTCCTAAAAGTTTTGATTCTAGGAATATATTTGCAGAAAGTGCAGTCACCACAAGGTGCTGAACCTCCCACTGAGGGTCGTCCTTCGGTCGTTCTTTTTGGGTCGTGGAAACTATGGACCAGAAGATCCCGCAAATTGGATCCCCTACGGTAAGTAATACTTGGATAAGGATTCATTACCTTCCTCAGATCTTTATCTGCCAATAGGATATGCCAATACTTTTTAAGTATTCCAGTCATAGCTTCAGCATACCCATCAAAGGTGCCAATACATCTAATGATCTCATTTTGCTTCTTCTGTTTATCTTTAAGCAGGTCTTCTCTCTTACTATTCTTCGCTCTGTTGAAAGCCTTTTTAAGGCAATTTGTAGAATAACCCCTCTCCTTAAATCTCCTATACAGTTCACTACTTTCTTTTAGGAAACTTTCTTCCGTTTTACAGTTTCTCCGGGCCCGGAGATATTGGCCCACCGGTATTCCTCTCTTGAGGGTTGGAGGATGCCAACTCTCCCAGTGTAAATAGCCATTTGTGGCAGTGGCCTTCCTATAGATGTCTGTGCTCAGGGTACCATCCTCCTGCAGACTTATTTTTAGGTCTAAAAAGGAAATTTCCCTTTTGTGTATTTCAAAAGTGTACTTCATTCCTATAGTGTTAGCGTTCAATCTCTCTACAAAATTATTAAAGTGATCTTGCGTGCTATCCCAAATAATTAAAATGTCGTCAATATACCTGCCCCAATATTGAATGTGACAGGTATATGACGACATATCCTCAACAAAAACTAAGTGCTCCTCCCACCACCCTAAGAAGAGGTTTGCATAGGTAGGGGCACACGCCGTCCCCATAGCTGTGCCGACCTTCTGTTTATAATAAGTGTTCTGAAAAATAAAAAAATTGTGCTCTAATATAAACTTAAGGAAAGAAATCACCATAGTGTTGTGTCGCCAAAAGATTGTACTTTTAGTCTGTAGAAATGACTCAATAGCTTGCAGGCCTAGATCATGCCGTATGTTGCTGTAAAGCGACTCGACGTCTAGGCTTGCCAGGAGGACTTCCCCCGAGAATGACATCTCATTAATTTTATGTAATAGATCTTTTGTGTCCCGAATATAGGAAGGCAAAGCTGCCACAAAGGGATGTAAGATTTCATCCACATAATGACTTATACCCTGGGTCAGGCAATCATTACCCGACACAATTGGTCTGCCAGGGATTGGAGTCTTCTGCTTATGCACTTTTGGGAGCGCATAGAAAGTAGGAACTGTAGGAGCCTTCATTAGTAAGTAAGAGAATTCATCCTTAGAAATCAATTTCTCGGATTTTGCTTCGGTCAAGATGATTTTCAATTCCGTCAGGTATTTATCAGTAGGGTCACCAGACAGGACTTGATATGTCTCAGTGTCCTGTAATAAACGGAGAACCATAGCTTCATAGTCACCAACATCTTGTATGACTATGTTAGAACCCTTATCACTTGGTTTTATTATGATTTCAGAGTTTTTTTGTAATTGTTCTAGTGCCGCGGTCTCTGATGGCGTGAGGTTAGAGTGAAGACGGTCATTCCTCAATTTCAAAGACTGTATCTCGTCCGTAACCAGTTGGACAAACGTTTCAATTTCCCTAAACTGGGAAAAAGTAGGCGTCATCCTAGACCTTGGTTTTAAAGAGGTAAGAGGGGGATCAAGTGCTACTGAAATTCCCTCATTCTCTTGAAGGAGATTGTGGAGTGTTTCAAGAGTTCTTCTCTCATCATCAAATTTTTTTCTTGTATCAAATTCTTCTTTGAGATGTGTTTTATGCAAAGCTAATTTCCTTGCGAATAAATTCACATCTTTTATCCATATGAATTTATCGCACTTTGATACTGGAGAGAAGGACAAACCCTTTGATAAAAGGGATATCTCAGCTTCAGAGAGCACATATTGAGAGAGGTTAATAATTTGCCTGCTGGTATTGGGGGTCGATATTTTCATTTGTTGTATCCCCATCTCTCCCTGTCTCTCAATTGAATCCCTGACTGTAGTCCTGTTTGACCTAAAAAAAGCGGAGCTATAGCTTGAGTTTTTTCTCCAGTATTTATATTCGACGCTGTTTCCCCCATTAGGTTTGAGGATTGTGTCTTCCTTTCCCCAAATAAAGGGGCAGCTGTCAAAACTACTTCTTTCGCTACTGGTTGGGAAGATTGTACATTGACAGAGGGAGAAAAAGAGGATACAGAAGGGCCACACGAAAGACTTGCCATATTCACCTCTATCTCTTTTCCAATAATATTTTGTCCCACATTCCCCTGGTTTGAACTCTGAAACCCCTGAGTTAAATGACATCTCTGACCCTGTAAATTAGGTTTATTGGATTCTTGATATAAATCCTTTGTGGCCTTTTTTGGTTGTGGAGCTCCTCTCTTTTTAAATTTCCTTTTCCTGCTCCCTGTCCTTTGCTGGTGGGACAGCGAGCGTACGGATCCCTCGGTACCCGAGGTTTCCGTATCCGAATTATCTGTGAAATCTACTGCTCTGAACCTCTGTCTGTTTTTCCAAATATAGACTCTACTGGTCTCAAAATCTGTCCTATCTCTAATATATTTCCGATGCTTACGTTCTTTGATTTCCCCCTGTAGAGAGTCTATGTTTTTCTTCAGATTTGCTTCTAAAATAACAAAATCTGAACTAGAAGCAAAAATCTCTACTTCTTGAATTTCTCTTTCCAACTGTTCCTTATATTTCTGAACTATTCCCTTTTCATAGCTCAGCAAGTAATTGATCAATCTCAAAGAACAGTCAGTGAGCAGAGATTCCCAGCCTTTAACAAAATCACTATCTTCAAGGTGATTGTTAGGTCTGTGGGGGATTCGCAGCCCCCTATATACCAGACCTTGTTGCAAATAGGTTTCAAAACTCGCAGCTTCCCACCATGATCTAATGTAGGTGCTGTAAGTTTTATTTAAATTTTTGAAAGCTGTATTTATGTCCACTTGATTTAGAGGGAGACTAGTATTAGAGAAAACCTGGTTTGCCTCAGCTGTAAGACTATCCAGATTGATTTTTTGTCTAAGAAAACCTGCCATTCCTAGCACTGTATAATTAATTTCATAGGGAGAACTGTCACTAGAGATATACTTTGAAATTTAAGAGAACTGATGTGGCCATATCCATTTAAGAGGGATAACCTCTAGATTCCTATATTATATTGTCAAGGAGCCATTAATCCGGAATCCACTAACATCAAAAAACAACAATAGCTTGGCTATAATGATTCCTTTCTGGATCTATTTTTAAAAAGGTAACTTTTATTTCAATTTGTAAAAACAACTCTATTATCCTATATAAGTGTCAATACATTAAAAACACTTATAACAGTCAGTCTCATACCAAATTGTATCTGCAGGTTGTCCTAAAGCTGACAAAAATTGCAATAATTGCAAAAAGATGTCTAATTTATAGGATAGAATTCTATTGAGCATTAATCTCCATGCTTTTTATATATATCCCACAGAGACACTGTTATTAGGTAGGGATATACTATGATTATAACAAGCACTTAAGTAGTGAACCTAGATCACGTCTGATCCAGGATACTAAGTGACTTTAAGTTGGTACGTGTGTTTGTTTATCAACACGCCTTCCAACTAGCCGATTGCTGGGCTTAGTAATCCCTAACCATAGCTCTGGACACTATTGTATAGCCTGCCTGCATAGTATCGTGTGGCGATATTTGTCAGCCATATAGTAGGCAGTATCAGCTGACTGCTACAGCAATTTAAAATAGAAAAACACGCTCCCCCAACATGTTTCACCACGTATGTGGCTTCTTCAGGGGTTAGGAGCTGCTAACCCGATTGTTTGGCGTGACGGACTTAAATACCTATGTCCGTACCTCCCATATAGGGAACTTCACCAATCGCCAGCTAACCGGGTAATAACAAGCTAATATAGAGGTCTAATTGGTGGCTTACATTACCCCTCATTGTTGGTATTGGTTACCGGGACTTCCTTCCATTTCCGAGGGTGTGTTTTTCCGGCGCCTCTCAGTGCGCACACTCACGGACTTGGAAAATCTCCCGAACGCTGCGTCTCAACTGCGCATGTCACTCACAGACGCTACGTCTCAACTGCGCATGTCTGAGAACTTAGACTCATTCTGCCAATACAGGTCCAAGTGCGCATGTCAGAAAACCTGGATAGATACAATCTGCCCAGGCTCAGAATATGTAGTGGGGTAAAGAAAAACTATCCAGGGAAACTGAGGGCTCTTTCCTTCTGTAATCCCTGTGCTCAATAAATTGTTAGCATACTGACATAAATTAATTTTAACTCTTTATTATTAATTATAGCTAAACTTCCAGTTTTTTCTTCACTCATTCTACATCTACTGAGTCTATCTACCCATCAGCCTATATACACTATCCTCATTATTAAGCTTGTTAATGACACTTAAAAGATACTTTTTTATCCCTTAATTAACTGCTATAATAATTTAATTTTTCATACTGTTCCCATAAGTATTAATTTATTACCGCTACGCCTAAGTGTAATGCATAACGTTTTAAAAATTTTTATTTGTTATTTTATGTTTACTTAAGAAACTCTGATCACCCCTACCTTCGGCCTCAAATAGGATACACTAAATAAATGGGGCAAAAGTAAAGCCCTCATTCAGGCCGCTGGGACTCTTAGTATTGAGTCGATAAATCCAGCGTGCCTCACATTTCAACAGTTTTTTGTCTAAGTCACCTCCTCGGGGGCCTGTCTTAAGTTTCTCAATGCCCCAAAACCTCAGAACTTCTAATTTACCGTTGTGAAGATAATTAATATGTCTCGTTATAGGTGTATCCTTATTAGTGCTTATGGCACTAAGGTGGCCCGAGATCCTACGTCTCAACTCTTGGACAGTTTTCCCTACATATAATTTGGGGCAAGTACAGCTCGCAACATAAACTACCCCTTCTGTTTTACAGGTAATTCTTTGTCTAATCTGATATTCCTTTTGATCCACAGGATTCCTAAAAGTTTTGATTCTAGGAATATATTTGCAGAAAGTGCAGTCACCACAAGGTGCTGAACCTCCCACTGAGGGTCGTCCTTCGGTCGTTCTTTTTGGGTCGTGGAAACTATGGACCAGAAGATCCCGCAAATTGGATCCCCTACGGTAAGTAATACTTGGATAAGGATTCATTACCTTCCTCAGATCTTTATCTGCCAATAGGATATGCCAATACTTTTTAAGTATTCCAGTCATAGCTTCAGCATACCCATCAAAGGTGCCAATACATCTAATGATCTCATTTTGCTTCTTCTGTTTATCTTTAAGCAGGTCTTCTCTCTTACTATTCTTCGCTCTGTTGAAAGCCTTTTTAAGGCAATTTGTAGAATAACCCCTCTCCTTAAATCTCCTATACAGTTCACTACTTTCTTTTAGGAAACTTTCTTCCGTTTTACAGTTTCTCCGGGCCCGGAGATATTGGCCCACCGGTATTCCTCTCTTGAGGGTTGGAGGATGCCAACTCTCCCAGTGTAAATAGCCATTTGTGGCAGTGGCCTTCCTATTTTCCTATTTGTGGCAGTGGCCTTTTTCTTTACCCCACTACATATTCTGAGCCTGGGCAGATTGTATCTATCCAGGTTTTCTGACATGCGCACTTGGACCTGTATTGGCAGAATGAGTCTAAGTTCTCAGACATGCGCAGTTGAGACGTAGCGTCTGTGAGTGACATGCGCAGTTGAGACGCAGCGTTCGGGAGATTTTCCAAGTCCGTGAGTGTGCGCACTGAGAGGCGCCGGAAAAACACACCCTCGGAAATGGAAGGAAGTCCCGGTAACCAATACCAACAATGAGGGGTAATGTAAGCCACCAATTAGACCTCTATATTAGCTTGTTATTACCCGGTTAGCTGGCGATTGGTGAAGTTCCCTATATGGGAGGTACGGACATAGGTATTTAAGTCCGTCACGCCAAACAATCGGGTTAGCAGCTCCTAACCCTGAAGAAGCCACATACGTGGTGAACATGTTGGGGGAGCGTGTTTTTCTATTTTAAATTGCTGTAGCAGTCAGCTGATACTGCCTACTATATGGCTGACAAATATCGCCACACGATACTATGCAGGCAGGCTATACAATAGTGTCCAGAGCTATGGTTAGGGATTACTAAGCCCAGCAATCGGCTAGTTGGAAGGCGTGTTGATAAACAAACACACGTACCAACTTAAAGTCACTTAGTATCCTGGATCAGACGTGATCTAGGTTCACTACTTAAGTGCTTGTTATAATCATAGTATATCCCTACCTAATAACAGTGTCTCTGTGGGATATATATAAAAAGCATGGAGATTAATGCTCAATAGAATTCTATCCTATAAATTAGACATCTTTTTGCAATTATTGCAATTTTTGTCAGCTTTAGGACAACCTGCAGATACAATTTGGTATGAGACTGACTGTTATAAGTGTTTTTAATGTATTGACACTTATATAGGATAATAGAGTTGTTTTTACAAATTGAAATAAAAGTTACCTTTTTAAAAATAGATCCAGAAAGGAATCATTATAGCCAAGCTATTGTTGTTTTTTGCTTGCTCTGATTGGCTCAGGCTCAGTAAGCCAGTGACGCTTCATTTCTGCTGCGACTGCTGAGGCGAGCAGAAGCACTGTTGTGAATTTGTGAAGTTCAGAGACACTGTGTTCTTCTAACTGGGGTGTAATTGTAGTGGGAATCTATCATACATATATCAGGGATACTGCAGGGCAAGTGCAGGGCCAGTTCAGGGCTAGTAATAATCAGGCAGGGAGAGAGAGACAGGGAGAGACAGGAAGAGACAGGGACAAAGACCAGCTGCAGGGCCACAGAGTGAATTAAAAAATCTTTGGTATGGATAAGCAAAAGGGGTCCAGTTCCAGCCAGACTTTGAGCTTTAAAAAAAAGGAGAAGGTGGCACAGGGCAGCAGTGCCAAAAGACCTGTAGCCGGAGTATCTGCTAGTAATATTCCCAATACTTGGCCGTTGTTCCACCGGGCTAACCCACCAAGGCGCAACATTGTAGTGGAGGAGAAAGCAGATGAGGTAGTGTAGTGGATGGCACGCTCATCTCAGTCTCAGCCGGATGATCTGCTGTCATCTGCTGATACAGTGTCCATATGTAGCCAGGGGTCTGACTCGTCTTGCTCCACCATTCCACTCAAGCAAACCCCATCATTTTCTGCCACCTCTCGGGCTTCAGTGTTCCCTCCTAGAGGTGTCCCTTCAGCAATCTCTAGGAAAAAAAAGCCACCGAAGCCCAACTTATAATCCGGCGGTTATAGAGGACAGCCTCCCTGAGGATTTCTTAGAGGGCAGTCAGATTTTGGACTGCCCGGAATTGTCAGTTGGTGGGGAACAGCCTAATTTGCAAAAATGTCTTGTGAAGGAGTCGGATGAGGAATCTGATGTGTTAGGCCGGAGGACCTGTGAAGCAGAGGAGGATTTGAGCTCAGAGGAGGAGGGTGGTACTAGTAGTGGAAGCAACAGAGGGCAGAGGCGAGTTAGGCCCAGGGCTAGTGCTTCCCTGGAAACTAGCGAGACCCCAAATATAGTAGGGCCGGCACCAGGAAGTAAGCATGCGAGAAGCTTGGCCAGCTGTGGAGGGCGCACGTCGGGTGTGTGGAAGTATTTTACCACTCTGCCGGGGGATAGCAGTATGGCCACGTGTAATTTCTATAAGCAGAAATTGAGCAGTGGGAAAGCCGCAAATGTTGGGACCACTGCTCTGTGGAACCATTTGAAGTGGCGTCATGCCGGCAATTTAGAGCAGCCCAATAATAGTAAAGAGCTGGTTAATTCTCTGGGGGTCCCTTCTGTCAGGCAGGCCACATCCAGGGTCATAGCTCAGCCCGCATCCCGGGGTGTAAGTAGTACATCCACCTCATCGTTGCCCAGTGCGTGCATGTCTCCACCTCCTCTCATTCGGCAGCCGTCAATTGCCGAGTGCGTGGCCAGGAAGCAGTTTTACACCACAATTAATCCAACAGTGAGCAAACTGAACGGTAACTAGAGATGAGCGAGCACTAAAATGCTCGGGTGCTCGTTATTTGAGTCGAACTTTTCCCGATGCTCGGGTGCTCGTTTCGAATAACGAACCCCATTTAAGTCAATGGGAGACGCGAGAATTTTTGCAGGGGACCAAGGCTCTGCCTAGGGAAGGCTGGGTGAAAACCTGGAAACCTCAGAAAATGATGGAAACACCACGGAAATGGACAGGAAACAGCAGGGGCAGCATGCATGGATGCCTCTGAGGCTGCCTAGTCGGACCATTACGCCAAATTCTGGGCAACAGCCTGGTGGTGAACCTCAAGACAATTGTGCTGACCCAGACCAAGATGGGCAAGGCACATGCCCATCATATGTTAGGAAAGCACCCAACTAGGTGCAACGAAGGTCCATCACCGCCTGCGGGTGACACCACTGCCCATGCTGGCACTGCTGTCCTATCCCCCACCCCAGGACGCAGGCATAAGCCTGACACAGCATGGCGGTGACACCACCAAGTGACCAAGTTAGATGAGGTGGCAGGTGAGCCACCCAAAAATTTAGCCTGACATAGCATGGCGGTAACACCACCAAGTGACCAAGTTAGATGAGGTCGCAGGTGAGCCACCCAAACATGTAGCCTGACACAGCATGGCGGTGACACCAACAAGTGACCAAGTTAGATGAGGTAGCAGTGAGCCACCCAAACATGTAGCCTGACACAGCATGGATTGTAACACCAACAAGTGACCAAGTTAGATGAGGTAGCAGGTGAGCCACCCAAAAATTTAGCCTGACACAGCATGGCGGTGACACCACCAAGTGACCAAGTTAGATGAGGTGGCAGGTGAGCCACCCAAAAATTTACCCTGACACAGCATGGCGCTAACACCACCAAGTGACCAAGTTAGATAAGGTAGCAGTGAGCCACCCAAACATGTAACCTGACACAGCACGGCGGTGACACCACCAAGTGACCAAGTTAGATGAGGTAGCAGGTGAGCCACCCAAACATTTAGCCTGACACAGCATGGCAGTGACACCACCAAGTGACCAAGTTAGATGAGGTAGCAGGTGAGCCACCCAAAAATTTAGCCTGACACAGCATGGCGCTAACACCACCAAGTGACCAAGTTAGACTGAGGTAGCAGGTGAACCACATAAAAATTTACCCTGACACAGCATGGCGGTGACAACACCAATGGCTTGGTCAGACTGAGATTGGCTGCAGTTGAGCCTCCCAAAAACAGTTTTAGAGTGCCTGAAGTTGACTCTCCAAAAAAATTGTTTTGGAGTGTCTGTAATTGACCCTCCTAAAAAAGGATTGTAGAGAGGGCCTGTAGGTGGCCCTCCCTAAACATTGTTTGAAAAGAGAGCCAGTTGGCCCTCTGAAAA